>JAFEMH010001392.1:152500-157500 GCA_022495995.1 Adenophora triphylla var. japonica | reverse complement strand
CAAATTGATTTGGATAATGGCTCAGGAGAGGTTCTTTCTGATGATCAATTATATGATAAAGAAATGAGAAGAAGGTTAAGACAGAAAGAAAAGGAAAAACAGAGTTCAGATCAAATAAGTGGAGAAGCAAACAGTTCAACTGGTAATGAAAACACTGATGCTACTGTTGATTCTGTTGAACAGAGGATGAATGTTGCTACTGTTGAACAGAGGATGAATGGCATTGAAGGCAATGAGGCAAAAAAAGTTGATGAGGCTATTGAAAACCAGTTTTTGAAGCCTACCACTGAAGAACAACATAGGATTCTAAATGAGAAGGACTCAATAGGCCTTAGTGAAGAAGAAATAAGGTACAACAGCTTATTGGAAGCTGGAAAACCGGATAAGAAAGAGCTTGAAAACCTTGGGACTTGTACTTTAAATATGGAGGATTCATGCCCTTCTAACAAGTTTTTTGATAGCCCAAATGATGGAAAAGAAATAGAAGAAAAAAGCAATGAGAAGGAAGTAGAAAACAAGTCCACTGAAGGAACAAAAAGAGATGATGAAGATGAATATCAATTATATGTGGGGAAGAACAATAGAAAGAAGAAAGGGAATGGATATAATACAAGAGCTGGAAGTAAAAAGAATCAAGGGGTATAATTTTTATCCTTTGATCCAGTTGTGGTATATACAGGGGCTGTTTATCATGAATTTCACAATGGGAATTCTTTGGTTCTTGCTTAGTTGTTTGGTTGCTTGGATAAAAGAGAATAGTAGTGCTTTAGTGGTTTCTACAGGCCATTTTCATGCTCCCAGGTTGCAGTTTGTCTTTCTCAGATTGTGTTGGGATATTGAGGATGCTAAAGTTGCTCTGTTGATTGTTGTAGCTCAGGTTGCTGTGTTCATAATTCAGCTGCATGCCTCCAGACTGCTATATTCTGAAATTCAATTCATAATGGTGGTTGGTTGTAGATTCAATTCAAAGTCTGATTTTTTCTGTTGTTCTGTTGATTGGATAAAGGAGGTTAGGGGAATGGTTTTGGTTGCTGTCAGGTTGCTGTTGGTTCAATTCATAGTGGTGAATGTTTGTAGATTTAAAGCAATTCATTATAGCTTGGCAAATCAGAATTTGGTTAATGAGTTTGATGGTTTTTGGCAACATATTGCTGGTTTTGGGCAGCTTTGGAGCATGTTGTATAGAGATTCACATTGGTTGTTTACTGAGGAATGTGGATACTCAGGTGCAATTTTGATCATTTCTCAGGTTGTTATGCTGCTTAAAAGTTGGTTCCATCAGCAAATTTCAGGTATGTCTTTCTCTGTGGAATACATTTGGAAGCTGGGTGATGACTTGGATATATGGATGGCTCATTTTGAGGGTCCCAGATGGCTTGTTGTTTGTTGGCAACAGAAGTTATATGATTCATGTGATATTTTGTTGTATTTTTTGGTTCAGTTTGGGGGCTATAGTTTGGTTCAGCTCTCTGTTTTCTGGCAGATGTTTGCTGAGTTTGGGCAACATTGGGTTGTGTTCTATTTACTGTTTGATGTAGTCATAGATCTAGTGGATGATGTAGCTCAGTTTGCAGTTCCCAAGGTTCAGTTTCATGCTTCCAGGTTGCTGGTGATTGTGTTCTATTCAGGTTGTTGTTTGGTGGATAGCAATTGGTTTTATTGGCATCAAGTTTTCTGTTTTCAGATTGTGTTTGCTTCAAAAAGATAGAGAATATATTGATATGTGGTGTATAGAGAGGTATAGTTGGATAAAATTTTGTAATTGTATAGAAAGTTTTCAGTTTCGAAGTAGGATGGCAAGGATTTTGATTGTAATAGGGAAGATAGATAATCCTAGATTGATATGTGGTGTTGATAATAGTGATAGGCCTAGATGGTTAGGCTATTATTTTGTAATAGATAGTTTGAGGTCCGGCTCCATCTCACTCGTTGAAGTGATTGGTTGTCCCCCTCGTGTAATCATTTTTGATATTAATAAAATCCTCCCAGGTACCGTCCTGGTTCCCTAAAAAAAAAAAAAACCTAAACCCTAAACCCTAAACCCTAAACCCGAAACCCGAAACCCAAACCCCGAAACCCGAACCCCGAAACCCTAACCCCGAAACCCTACCCCCTAAACCCTAACCCCCTAAACCCTAACCCCTAACCCCTAACCCCTAACCCCTAAACCCTAACCCCTAAACCCTAACCCCTAACCCCTAAACCCTAACCCCTAACCCCTAACCCCTAAACCCTAACCCCTAAACCCTAACCCCTAACCCCTAAACCCTAAACCCTAAACCCTAAACCCTAAACCCTAAACCCTAAACCCTAAACCCTAAACCCTAAACCCTAAACCCTAACCCTAAACCCTAACCCCTAAACCCTAAACCCTAAACCCTAAACCCTAAACCCTAAACCCTAAACCCTAAACCCTAAACCAGAGCGTCAACTGTGTGCGATTTTGGCAATTCTAGGTGCGTTTAGTGCGTGTCTCCGTCTCCGGCCAAATTCCGGTACCTATGGCCAAGCCACCGGATTTAAACGATCCAGCAACCTTCCCAAACACAATCCCCACCATTAATTCAAACATTAATCCAGAAATCAACAACCCGCAGAAGAATTCGAGTTCGACGTTAATGGCGAATTCCGCCGTCAATTTCCCGCCGGAGAAGAACAAATCAACAGATAAAAATGCTCAGGTTTTGTTCGTGAATGTCACCTCTACACCTAATCCAAATGGAATGCATCAATTTACAAATTTGGGAAACCAATTTGGACCAAGTCAAACTTCGGCAAGTTCTTATGCTCGTGCTGTTTGTGGCTCAGTATCAGCATTCAATAGCGTTAAAGGAATCCTAGGATATGAGAGATTACCTCCTAGGAGGAGGATGAAAGTGGAGAACAAGCCAGCAATCATTTTCTCAAATCTGGAGTTAATGGCGGCAAACAGCAAGCTGAGGCATTCAATGGTTTTGAAATTTTCATCAGGTAGACCCACTATCCTTCAAATTCATGAGCATATTAAGCAAAATTGGAAGTTGAATGGAGAATTTGTTGTAAGTTTAATTGATCCTCGTCATGTTGGCGTGTATATTGGAAATGAGGATGATTTAAGGTTAGCTTTGTCCAAAGAATCTCATGTCATAAACAAATGCATGTATCGAGCATTTAGGTGGACTCCAGAGTTTAAATTGAATGAGGAAAATCCAGTTGTGGCAGTTTGGATTAGGTTACCTGGTATCCCTTGGGCTTTCTATAATGGAGCTCTCCTTGAATGCATAGGAAATGAGCTTGGGAGGTTTCTGAGGGTAGATAACAGAACTTTGGGGCTAACCAATCAATTATATGCTCGAATGTGTGTGGAAATAGATGTATCAAAGCCATTGGAAACTGAAGTGTGGATAGGTGAGTCCAAAGATAATGGTTTTTGGCAAAAAATACAATATGAAGGAAACATTGCATATTGTAATGGTTGTGGATTGCTTGGACACTCGATTGGGATTTGTAGGAAAGCAAGAGGGAACAATGACTATGGCAAAACAAAATGGTCAAGGGAACAACATGAGAAAGCTGATGGGAAGAAACCAATGCAAGGTGAAGGAGAAAACAAAGTGGAATATAGACCTAAGAAAACAGGGATTCACATAGAAAAGGAGAATGATAGGGAGACAGCTGCTAGCAAAATTATGGAGTCAAAAAGTGAGTTAGATAATGGTGCAGGAGAGATTCTCACTGATGAACAAATGCATGAGGAAGAAATGAGAAGAAAATCAGGAAAAGGAAACAAAAGAAGTAACAAGTTGGTAGGGAAGACAATTAAAGATAATGTAATTGCGGTGGAAGTGGTAGATGTTGATGGTAGTGAACTGAATGATATGAAAAAAGTCCAGAAACAAATAGCTGATGAAACTGCTGATGGAATAGTTGGAGAAGTTGGTAACAGCTCAATTGGAGAGCCATTTCAAGTTGATGCTGGGAGTGACAAGAAAGAAAAACAACAGCAACAGAAGGACAGAAATGATAAAGAAACAACAAATACTGAGTTAGTGGGGGACAACAAGAGGGAGGTAGATAATGAAGCAAAGAAAGTTGATGATGTTAATGAAAATCAGTTTTTGAAGCCAACCACTGAAGAACAACATCGGATCCTTAATGAAAAGGATTCAATAGGCCTTAGTGAGGAAGAAATTAGATACAACAGCTTAATGGAAGCTGAAATCAGAGCTGAAAAACAAAAAAAGGAGGAACTTGAGTGTCTTGGGCCTTGCACTTTGAATATGGAAGATTCTTGTCCCCCTAGCAATGTGTTGGATAGTCCATTTGATGGGAAAGAAATAAAAGGAAATAGCAATGAAAAGGAAGTTGAGAACATGACAAATGAAGGAATAAGAAGAGATGACGAGGAAGAATATCAATTATATGTGGGGAAGAACAATAGAAAAAAGAAAGGGAATGAATATAATAGAACAAGAGCTGCAAGTAAGAGGAATCAAGGGTGATTTTAGTTCCTTTGATTCAGTTTTTGGCTTTTGCAGGGGCTGTCTTCTCATGAATTTCGCTATGGGATTTTGTTGGTATATGCTTGGTTATTTGGATGGTTGGATAATAGATAATAGTAGTGTTATAGTGGCTGCTATGGTTCAATTTCAGGCTTCCAGTTGGTTGCTGTTCGATTCTGTGTTGATGCATCATCAACATGCTTCAGGTTTGCATATTTTCCTTGTTATCAGAGTTGGTAATTGGAGTTTGACAGATTCCAGTTATATAGTTTGGTCTGGTTTGTTTGGTTCTCTGCTTGGTTGTTCTGTTGGTTGTTTAAAGATGGATAAGGGAAAGCTATTGCCAGCCTTGGTCAATGTGCTTGGTTGTTATATGGCTCATTCTGAAATTCAATTCATAGTGGTGACTGGTTGTAGATTCAATTCAAAGTCTGATTTGTTCTGTTGTTCTGTTGATTGGATTAAGGAGGTTAGGGGAATGTTTTTGGTTGCTGTTAGGTTGCTGTTGGTTCAATTCAT
>JAFEMH010001392.1:0-147500 GCA_022495995.1 Adenophora triphylla var. japonica | reverse complement strand
ATCTGCTCCCCGCAGCTTTGTATCTCAAAACTGTAACAGCCTCAAAACTAGAAAGCTGAAACAGGGAGCAGATAATATAACTAACACACACCTTAATACTATCTAGAACAACCAACAACTGACGACAACAAACACAACTGAGAATCGAAACTAACACAACTGACAACCGACACAACTGACAACGAACAACCACATCCACCGTCTTAATTATGACATAACAAACAGCTAATTCACATACGTACCCACAACATTAATCTGGGGTCCAGAGCCCATCCAGAAAGTGGTACGTAATTTTTGCTTACATTTTACAAGCGCCTAAACATGGGGTGGTGGTGCTTGCTTCCTCTGGTTCTTGCCAGGGCTCCTTTCCATGGGGATGGCTGTGTAAGAAAGGGTGATACTCCTGAATCAGCTCACTTACTTTATCGTGCAGACGACCCTGCATTCAGTACGAGAAAGAAAAATGAATTACTCCCTACGTCACAAAATGAATGACCAAACAATTTTTAAAATTTGCTCTTGATCAGTATTGAATAATACTGCCTATTAGCTTTTGATAACATTTAAATAAAGATATGAGTAAGTTTCGGATGTTAAACCTTTGAAAATAGCAGTGCAGATTGAGCAACATAGTTCCCGTAGGCATTCTGCGTTCTTTGATACATTTTTCCACCACATTGCTCCCATACTTATCCATTGAAAGAGAGACGAAATTTCCTGCAAGACCAGCCAATATATCGGCAGTATAATGGGGAACTGCCATATCCGGCCAGTACAAACTGCACAAAATCCTGGAAAATCAACGAAATAAAGAAACTTAATAGTAATTTTCCATTAAAAGAATTCAAGAACATCTCTTCTCATGAGCAAATTAAAGATACTTCAAAAAAAAAAATTCAAAACTACTCTTGATCAAGAGTAATTTTGGACATTTATCTTTGGGCGGAGGTAGTAACAAAAAAGGATAATAACGAACCCGTAAGGATCCTGTTAGAGGATTACTGCATTTGCAGTTATTTCAGCCACAAGGCGCTCCTGCTGTTCTGGAGCTGCCCGTGCTACACATTGTTGTGTGCTACACATTGTTGTATAACACAGCATCCACTTTTATCAGTTGAAATAGGCACACAGTACTCGGCCACTACACGCAAAATTGACTGCAAATAAGATAGAAAAACAAAAGGGTTTTCAAATAGTTGTGGAAGAAAGAGACGGACAGATCTAATTTATCGATCAGGAATATCCAATAGCTGTTACAGAAATTAAATCGAAATATCAGTACAAACCAACCATTGATCTTGTGCAATATTTAGACAGTTCTCAACTACAATTAGTTTTCCATTAAAGAACGAGACATGTTGAATGTACCCAAGAAATGCAGTGAGTGAATCAATCAGGCGTTATTTCAAAGTTAAATTCCCTTATGTGGGTAGTCAACGTTAAAAGATAAATCAAACCATAACTATCTTTCACCAAAGATTTTGTATACTCGTAAATCCATACTTTGGGTAGGGTTTTCTAGCATAAATCCACCTCTTTAAAAAAAAGGGCCAAACCCCGTGCGCCAAGCGGGGGTTGGGAGAGGGAACTGAAAGCGTGATTTAGGGAACAAATGTTGTTTCTATATTTTTGAAATTACATAAAATATGGTAAGTTGATTTTGGGACTTTCATGAAAGATTTATTGTTTCATACTTTGACAAGGACTTTGTAAATAGAGTAAATATATTTTATTTATGTACATAGCTGTTAAATTAGGACTAACCTACTAACAATCTTTTTTCATATGAGTGTGCTTTATGTTTCCTTATAGGAATTGGACTACTCACATAAGGAAATCATTGGATACGTGAAGATCTTCTCCAAGGTGCCTATAAATACAAGGAAGCAGCACAAGAGAAGACACAATGTGTAGCACGGGCAGCTCCAGAACAGCAGGAGCCTTTTATTTAGGGTTAAAGTTTTATATCATCACCCGAAGCCTTGCTTGATTTGAACTTAATAGTTAAATTGATTAACCCGGTGATAGAATGCAATTTTTTTGTTAAACTACAATCTTAATATTTGATTCAAGCTCTGAAAGGATTAAAAAATGTTATAAACTTTATGGGATGGAGGTTATATAAAACTAACAAAAATGTATTTCGTTAAAATTTAAGCAAATTTGTTAACAGAGTGAAAACATTTTGAAAAATGTAAAAGTTCAGTGAGTACATTTGAAAAAACATAGTTCAGTGAGAACATTTTAAAAATGTTATAGATCAGTGATGGAAATATGGTTTTTGCCAAAAAATAAAAAAGAAGTAAATAAAGGAAACCTCTCACTGTCAGCCCTTAGATTAGAGTTACTAAAAAATAATCCAAAGATTGAAATTAGAAAGAAATAACATCGTTTAATAATAGCTACTCCCTCCGTCCCAGATCAAGAGTCCTACTTTCCCTTTTGGTCCGTCCCAGAGTCCCTTTCCGTAAATGGAATTTTTTTCATATATTTATACCCTTATCATCTCCATATATTTACAAAAAAACCATTACTATTCCTCCCACTCATTCTCTCTCCTATTAAATATTTTTAACTTTTACATTCTCTCTCCTATTCTCTACCACATATTTAACTTTTACATTCCCTCTCTTATTCCCTACCACACATTTAACTTTTACATTCTCTCTCCTAAAATTTTCTACCCACTTTAAAAAAAATTCTTAAGAAGCGTGAAATCTCCCCCGAGGACCCTTGGTCTGGGACGGAGGGAGTATTAGATAAAGGCGGTTATGGATTAATCTGAACGCTTCTTTATCTAAAGTCAATAGAAAGTTATTTTGGTAAATACTAAATACAGGGAACTAAAAATACAGGGAAGAAGTAAATTACCAAAATACCCTTTTATATACCTAATTTGTTTTTTCCCTCATTCAATTTTACGCCTTTCCATTCTCTCTCTAATCGCTCAGTCTCCCTCTTACGACCCCTATCAGATCCGGTGACCACACCCCACCCTCCTCTCTCTCTCTCTCTCTATCATCTCTCTCTTCTCAAGGTCGCCTTCATTAATTCCGGCGACCACACCCCACTTTCATTAATTCCGGCGAGCAAACCCCACCTTCATTAATTGCAGCAAAATACAAAGCGAAATCGGGATACGATTAAGCCCTAATGCTGATGAATACAGTAGCTGAGTTCACACGAGTTATTGAGACATTTTTTTATATACACAATACCCAACTCTAGCGTAGTTAAACACCCAGGAAGTAGACAGAAGATGATAACTGACTTATAATTGGGTCTATAGTTTGCATTAACAATGGAATTAACCAATTAGAAACGAGCGGCTGTAGTTAAGGAAACGAAAGATTTACTTTTTGGCAGGTTTAGGGTTTTCGGTGGCCGGAGTGAGAGGGACGACGTACTTTTCCATGGGAGGATAGATAGAGAGACCGGATTTCTTCACTTCCGATAAGCAAATAACGAAACCGTATGCGTTGATTCAACGTTTCAGAAGTTGAAGAATTGGTGAAAATGAAACAACGACGATGCGGTGTGAGTTATCTCGTATGAGTTCACACGAGATGTGTCTCGTGTGAGTTCACACGAGATGTGTCTCGTGTATACTTACACGAGACGGGCAAGGGCATTGTTGGAATATTTCGTTCCCTGTATATTTTGTTCCCAGTATTTAACTATATCCGTTATTTTTGAGTTTTCTTCATTCTTTTACCCCCGCCACACTCGCTTTCCTCATTCCTGTTAACCCCTCTCGTTCCCCACTTACTTTCCTATTTTTTGGCAATTCTCAACCCAACTCAGCACCCTCTTCTCGATAACCTTGCATACCCATAAAATACTAAGTAAAAAAAAAGGTTATAATTCTGCGAAATAAAGAGAGTGATCGGATCTACACACTTTTATTTTTAAAAAATATATTACAAAAGTAATCAAAATTCATGTCATTTAATTTTATATTTATTTTTCTACACACTTTTATTTTTAAAAAATTAATTATTTTATATTTATAAAAATATGTCAAAATTTGATTGAGTTAATAAAAAAAATCATATATTACAAAAGTAACCAAAATCCATGTCAGTTAATTTTGTATTTATATTTCAACACACTTTCATTTTTAAAAAATTAATTAATTTTTTATTTATAAAAATATGTCAAAATTTGATTGAGTTGATTATGTGAAATAAATGGAGCGAACAGATCTTCACACTTTTATTTTTAAAAAGTATATTACAAAAGTAACCAAAATCCATGTTAGTTAATTTTATAATTATTTTTCTATACACTTTTATTTTTAAAAAATATTTAATTTTATATTTATAAAAATATGTCAAAATTTGATTGTTTGATTCTGTGAAATAAAGAGAGCGATCGGATCTACACACTTTTAATTTTAAAAAGTATATTACAAAAGTAACCAAAATCCATGTCAGTTAATTTTATATTTATTTTTCTACACACTTTTATTTTAAAAAATTAATTAATTTTATATTTATTTCAGAGTTGGTCTTATAAAAAACTAATTTTTTCTAGCACCTAGGAAAAACGTGTTTTGTTTTCCCCGTTTGTGCCAGTGCCAGTTTAACAAAGTGCCAGTGTGACAAAGTGCCAGTGCATGTGTAACAAAGTGCCAGTGTAAAAAGTGCCAGTGCCAGTTTAACAAAGTGCCAGTGTTAGTACTGGCACTTTGTTAAACTGGCACTGACGCTTTTTACACTGGCACTTTTATATACATACACTAGCACTCTTCACACTGGCACTCTTTTACACTAACACTGACACTTTGTTACACATGCACTGGTACTTTGTTACACATGCACTGACACTTTGTTACACATGCACTGTCACTGAGTTTCTGGACAAATGGAGCGATCGCGCCCATCCTTGGATGCTTGTCACTCTTCACACTGGCACTCTTTTACACTAACACTGGCACTTTGTTTGCACATGCACTGGTACTTTGTTACACATGCACTGGCATTGAGTTTCTGGACAAAGAAAGCTTTTAACTGGCACTTTTTTAAACGTCTACCGGTACATTTTTACCATAACCCTGACAATTATTTAGACAACTGCTGGCACTCTTAAATGCTAATCCTTACGGGCATCATCTCCAACGGCGATATTCATTCGACGGCGATTGATCTGACCAACGCCACAACCACTCAAGCAATGGCTCCGCCATTGTCAAGCCTTTCAGGTTCCTTCTTGAACCGTCTTCGTTACCTTAGGCCGATCTCGCCTTGAAGGCCTCATTAAGATGGCCGATCTGGTAATCCTCTCACTCTTAGATTTATTCTTGTTTGATTGGATTTGTTCATGTTTTATTTCGGATCTGCTTGTTGATGCTCAATCTCCGAATTTCTCTGTTTTTTTTCATGTTCATGTTCGCGCATTGTTCGATTTCTGCATTTATGCACTTGAATCAGATTTCAATTATGTTTCAAGTGTTTTAATTGAAGGCATTCGATGCACTGTCTTCGTCGATTGCGATTTCTTGTATCTCGGTGACGTGAAGGAGTTGAGGGACCTGGTAAAAACACGTTTTATTCTAAGCTTGAGTAAAAACGCATTTTTTGTGAGATTTTGACTTTATTTTATAATAGTTTCCGACTGTTGGATTGGATTAATCCTGGCCGCTTTTAGTCTCTTGTCAATAGAATTTTAGAAACCGCCTAATATTAGCCGTATGATCTTAACAGTGAAAACAAATCTAATATTTAAAAATAAAGAGGAAAAAGAAACCATTCAATGAACACCGTTGGATCAGGTAGTTATGAGCAAATCCTGACCTCTCTTTATCCCTAGTCAATAGGCCGTTATTTCCACTCTATATTATACTCCCTCCGTCCCATTAATAACTTCACGAATTACCCAAAATGGCGTTCCGTTAGAAGCTTCACCTTTTCTTTTTTGGCAAAGAATCTTTACTATTTTCTTCACTCATTTTCTCTCCTATTTCACTATTACACTCACAATACTTTTCAAATTTACTATTTCCTCTACTCATTCTCTTTCTATTTTACTATTACACTCACAACATTTTCTCTATTCTTAATTTGCGTATCGAAATCAAAATGGTAAATTAATTATTGGGACAGATGGATGGAGTATATTAGATGTTGCGAAATCTTATAGTACTTCAAAAGAAAATAATAAAAACAAAAAAAAGTTAGCCCAGCGATGTAATTGAAGGCGGGGTGAGACTTTTACTCCTGCGGACAATTTGAATGATACAGAATGAGGGGTTTTGATAAATTAGCTTTCAGAATCAAATCCGTTTCTTCTTCCTCGTTACACTCAACCCAAACCAGATTCGGTCCGTTCAATTCCATGTAATGATTTAGGGTTCTTAAGAAAATTGGGGGTGACCGTTATGTTTGAAAACCCATCATGCGGTGTCGTTTGATGGTAGCGTAACAATAAAATAGTTAGCGGGCTTTGGAATACGCGTTCTCTTTAATGGGACGTCGTCGTTTCAAGGTAGCTTAGGATTCTGTTTCAGTTAGTTTAAACGCTGTCGTTTCAAGGTGAGGGAGATGGCCTTTGCTATCACGTGTTCTCTTCCCTTTTATATTGCTGTTGATCATCATTTTGAGAGGCATGAATGAATAACAGATTTCTCAATCTATCTCTCTCCAAATTCTATATTCTCTCTCATCTCATATTCTAAATTTCTCTCTAATTTCTCTTCTCACCCATTCTGAATATAATTCTCTGATCAATTGGAAACCATTTCCAATTTAGTTGCACCATTTCGTAATTGCTGGAGCTGGGTCATAACAAATTGGTATCAGAGCTTTCTCGATCAAGGTGTTTTCTGTTGTAAAATGGAACCTTGTTACGAAGCAAAGGTGTTCAACATCTTCAAACTATTCGATGTGAATGGGGACAGAGTCCTTAGTCGAGAGGAAATGGCAGTCTATGCAGTCTCCGTAAACCATGTGATTAAATTTAGTGATGAAGAAATCAACGCTTATCTCGATGAGATCTTCTATACCTATGGCGAAATCGTAGATGGTAAGGAAGGGCTGACATACGCTGGGTTGTTGTTTAGCTACTATGACGGCTTTGGCGATGCGAATCGAGATTTTGATACCTTCGCCTATGACTAAAGCTGATTGACCTGGATTCGAAGGAAGATGATATCTCAAGGGATGCAGAAATTGAGCAAACTACAAAGAGAGAACAAGCAACTGAAAACCACGCCAATTGTTCGATAGAATGCCAAGGTGAAATAATGGTGGACACAGAAGGTTGGGTAAAGGATCCACGGTATTGGCAATTCATCGTCAATTTGATGGAAATAGAGACGAGTTTCTTAATAGAAACGAAGTGGAAGCTCTTTTTGTTGCCATAAACCCCATAGTTAAGGCTTTTGATGAGAATTTTGATGCTTATATCGATGAGATCTTGGACGAATATGGGGAAACTATTGATGGTGAGAGAGGACTTACATATCTGGGGTTGTATTTTTGCTATTTAGATGGTATCGGCGATGTTGATTGTGATTTTGCTACGTTAGTGCTTGATCAAAAGTCGCATGAAAATGGTGATGAGTTAGAAGGAGGTGAGGATTCAGATTACTCAGGAGATGTTGTTGATAAGATGGGGACAGGTGATAGTTTCATCATGGGACCTAAACCATTCTCGATGCGATTCATATTCATAAAAAAATCTGTTGTTTGAATGATGCATATAAGGTGTTTGACAATATGCCTGAGAAGAACACATTCACATGGAACTCAAGTAATGGTCCGGGATCATCATTAGAGTTTTTGTGGGATCCAGGAAAATTCAAACCTCCTGAAGTAGGAGCATTAACAGTCGTTAGGTTGCGACAAATTGATGAGGATAATGGAGATAGTAGTTTGGGCTACTGCACTGATAAACCTGAATTACATAAAGTCTGCAAAGGCAGGGGGTCGAAAATAATAGACATTGATTGTTCTATTCAGCTCAATGGCATTAAGGATAAAGCAAGCCAGGTGGATGTTCAAAGGAAAGCATTTCATGAAGCTGAGCTGAATTTTTCAAAGAAGAGTGTTACCATTTTTGGTTATGTTGCTTCAATTTTTGAGCATGCTGAATTTTTTGTGCGTAGTCTAGTGTATTCCAGGTTAGTGGATAAAGAATTCTCTCCATTGTTGGTGAGTGTGTGTAAGACGTTTGGTGTTACGTTGCCTCTGAGATTGGTTTTGGGTGAGATGTTGCCCATTGATGGGTTGGTTAAGGTAGCAAATGTGTCTAGTGTTGCAGCAAAGCTGAGTTTCTCAATGTACCTGTTATTTAGAGTTCTTCGCTGGGGTGTGTCAGGTGAGATAACCTGGCTGATTAAAGGACTTAGAATTGGGGATTTGTACATTAAGAGCCTTGTAATTAGTTCAGATGAAAATTTGCTCAATGCCTCGGGTGTTGCGAACAAGGCTGTTTTGAGCGACATTGATCTTCCTAGAGTTGACGTAGCGGGTGTTACCTTTTCTAATGAGCAGCTAGAGGTGGATGTGAGTGGCCAAGAGTTACCCAAACACATTGTAATACTTGGGAAATGGTATATTACTGTGGAGTTAGCTTTAATATGGCATGAATTGGGTGCTGCAGTGAAGTATAATATCTCAAGACGGCAAGAAAAGATACTCATGAAGCCTATCCCCGGTGCTGCTACAGACTGCAAGGTACATATAATTCATAGAGGCGACGTTGGTATATTGATTGAGATGATGCGTTCTCCAGATGCTAAAGGGTTTTATCCGTTAAAAATAAAAGATAGTAGGGGAACAACATATGCTTACCATGTGCCTAAATATAAGAAGAAATGGGCCGGGACGAGGACTATCATAGACAACTTTGCGCACAAATGGAGCAAGCAATACAATTACACCTGGAAGGTTTTCGATCCAGGTACTGTTATAACTATTGGGGTGTTTGATAATTGTCATTTGCAAATTGGTGATAATGTTGGTGGGGTCTCGGCATCATTTGATGCTCTAGTGGATATTGCTGGGGAAAAGGTAAGAATTCATGTGCTGATGGCTCTTGCGGCCTTTGCATCAGTATTTATGAGGAACTTACTGGAAGGAGGCTTCTTGCAATGTTCAATTTGGCTCATATTGCTGAGGAGTATTTTACTAGTAGTTCGAAGGTTGATGTGAAGGAGTTGAAAGAGAATCATCCAGAAATTGCTCTTGTGCTTGATATAAATAATAAGAAGTTGCCAAATCTATCTGATTTCATGTACCGTGAGGTCCCAGTGAATGAGTTAGATGTCGGCTCATTCATATTGATCCAAGCTGGTGAGTCTGTGCCTGTAGATTGTGATGTTTTTCAAGGTAGATCAACAATTACTATCGAGCACTTGTCTGGGGAAGTCAAACCAATCGAAAAGAAAGTTGGTGATATCATTCCTAGTGGTGCAAGGAATATGGACGGTATGACGACTGTGAAGGCTAAGAAGATATGGAAAGAATCTATGCTAAGTAAGATTGTGCAGCTTACAGAAGAAGCCCAACAAAGAAAACCAAAACTTCAAAGATGGCTGATGGAGTTTGGTGAGGTTGATAGTAATGCAGTCGTTATTCTATCAGTTTCTATTGCCTACCTTGGGTCAGTTCTCCTTAAGTGGCCACTCTTTGGTACACCAGATTGCAGAGGATCAGGTTACTGTGCTTTGGGCCTTATGGGGGTAGCATCACCATGTGCCCTGTCTGTAGCTCCATTGGCTTATGCTACTGCAATTAGAGCCTGTGCAAAAAAGGGAATATTGCTGAAAGGGGGCCATGTATTTGATTCTCTTGCATCTTGTTACACTGTTGCATTTGATAAAACTGGGACATTGACAAAGGGCGAGTTTATGTGCAAAGCAATTGAACCCATACATGGACATCTTGGAGGCAACAAAAGTGAAAATGTTACTTGTTGCATTCCCAACTGTGAGAAAGAAGCCCTCACTGTAGCTGCTGCGATGGAGAGGGGTACTACTCACCTGATTGGAAGAGCTGTCATTGATCATAGTCTAGGCAAAGACCTTCCAGCTGTTTATGTAGAGAGCTTTGGGAATTTACCTGGCAGAGGGCTTTACATGGAGGACGACTCTAACTTGTTTCATGCTAAGTGGGATGCCAAGTGTTGCAGCAGAATTACCAAACTTGCCAAGGGAATTGGTTAAAATAATCCTTGAGGACAAGGATTGTTTGAAGGAGTAGGGAATGTAATGATTTAGGGTTCTTAAGAAAATTGGGGGTGACCGTTATGTTTGAAAACCCATCATGCGGTGTCGTTTGATGGTAGCGTAACAATAAAATAGTTAGCTGGCTTTGGAATACGCGTTCTCTTTAATGGGACGTCGTCGTTTCAAGGTAGCTTAGGATTCTGTTTCAGTTAGTTTAAACGCTGTCGTTTCAAGGTGAGGGAGATGGCCTTTGCTATCACGTGTTCTCTTCCCTTTTATATTGCTGTTGATCATCATTTTGAGAGGCATGAATGAATAACAGATTTCTCAATCTATCTCTCTCCAAATTCTATATTCTCTCTCATCTCATATTCTAAATTTCTCTCTAATTTCTCTTCTCACCCATTCTGAATATAATTCTCTGATCAATTGGAAACCATTTCCAATTTAGTTGCACCATTTCGTAATTGCTGGAGCTGGGTCATAACATTCCACCACCCAGCGGCGATGGAAGAAACCAGCCATCACCGCCCAAACCCAGCTGGAAAATTGAACCCGGGATCTCAAGCTCGACAATCTTATGACCCACCTCCACAAACTCCGTCTAGTTCTCACCCTCCAACAACTCATGTCAACTCGCCGCCGGGGACCCTTCATCTCCGTGCAGACAATTTCTCGCTGGAACAACGTGATCGTACTCAATGTCCCCACAGGTGCTTTCATTCGGAAATATCCCCACGTGTTTGACGTATTTACTCACCCGATTAAGCGTAATGTGTGTTGTAAAATTACTCCGAAAATGATGGATTTGATTCAAGAAGAGAATTGTATTGTTAGGGAATTTGAATTTGAGAATGTGAAGCGGATTAAGAAAGTTCGATGATGTACGTAAATGGTCTTGTTCATATTCATGCTTTGAGGTTGATTAAGAGGGAGATGGGTTTGCTGGATGATTTCCGGAATCGATTCTTGAGAAGCATAGTGATGAGTTTAATTTGGTTGATTTGGAGATTGTTGGATTGGTTGATAAGGATGATGAGACCTTGAGGGTGGCTCAAGTTGAAATTTGGAGGAGAGAGAGTATAGAGAGAAATGGTTGAGTGAGTTCGAGACCAGTATGCTTTTCCCATTAGTTGCCCTACTGGGTTTAAGATTGAGCCTGGTTTAGGGAGAGATTGAAGAATTGGCAAAGAGTTCCTTATGTGAAGCCCTATGACGAAGGGAGGCATTCGGGTTCGCGATAGTGGAGGGATTGAGCGATTTGAGAAGCGGAGTGTGGCGATTCTTCATGAGCTTTTGAGCTGACAGTGGAGAAAATGGTAGAGGTTGAGAGGCTAGTACACTTCGAAAAGATTTTGGAGTTGAGGTTAATTTCGAGAGCTTATTTTGAAGCATCCTGGTATCTTTTATATATCAACGAAAGGTAATATGCGAGATGGTTTTCTTAGGGAAGCCTATTCGGAGAATGCCTTGTCAATCAAAACCCCGTGTCTATGTTCGGAAGAAAATGTTGGAACTTATCTTGTTGGGATGTCGTAATACTCGACAATTGAAGGAACAAATGGAACTCAAGGTAGAGAGAGATGTTGTAGCCTGCACTCAGAATAGTGGGGGCAATACAATAGGTAGAGAATTGTAGCTTTCTCCAATGGATAGGTTGAAGTTTGCTTCAAGAGGTTTGCTCAAGTTACTGAATTGATTTGGTGGTCAACTTTATTTAGTTATCTGCTTTGAGCATGCTTCAACTTTTATAGTATAATTAACTTTTATCTTATGGATCCCTTCCCAGCCAAATGAGACATTTGAAATGTGTTACTGTTTGCGGGTACCATTCATACTGTCCAGAGCAACCTTTGCAACTTTTATTTTACAAGCATAAATTACCCAATAATGTTAGCCTTTTGTTCTACCTTCTGATAGCTCTTTGCCTGAGCCCCACACAAGGCCGATCCTGTGAAATTAGAGACCCTAGACAAAATCATTTGATTGTGGCCCTTAAATTTTCTCGCAAGCAATCAAATTTTAGTGATATATGCAAATATTCGAATAAATAATGCAATAATGTTGTAGTAATAAATTATGATTGCAAATAGTTTATTAAAATTATATTGAAAAATAAATCAAACCTAAAAGAACATAAAAGTTAGTTATACTATAAAAGTTGAAGCATGCTCAAAGCAGATAACTAAATAAAGTTGATCACCAAATCAATTCAGTAACTTGAGCAAACCTCTTGAAGCAAACTTCAACCTATCCATTGGAGAAAGCTACAATTCTCTACCTATTGTATTGCCCCCACTATTCTGAGTGCAGGCTATAACATCTCTCTCTACCTTGAGTTCCATTTGAGCCTTCAATTGTCGAGTATTACGACATCCCAACAAGATAAGTTCCAACATTTTCTTCCGAACAGCAGACACGGGGTTTTGATTGACAAGGCATTCTCCAGAATAGGCTTCCCTAAGAAAAACCATCTGCGTATTACCTTTCGTTGATATATAAAAGATACCAGGATGCTTCAAAATAAGCTCTCGAAAATTAACCTCAACTCCAAAATCTTTTCGGAAGTGTACTAGCCTCTCAACCTCTACCATTTTCTCCACTGTCAAGCTCAAAAGCTCATGAAGAATCGCCACAGCCCGCTTCTCAAATCGCTCAATCCCTCCACTACTGCGAACCCGAACAGCCTCCCTTCTGTCATAGGGCTTCACATAAGGAACTCTTTGCCAATTCTTCAATCTCTCCCTAAACCCAGGCTCAATCTTAAACCCAGTAGGGCAACTAATGGGAAAAGCATACTTGGTCTCGAACTCACTCAACCATTTCTCTCTATACTCTCTCTCCCTCCAAATTTCAACTTGAGCCACCCTCAAGGTCTCATCATCCTTATCAACCAATCCAACAATCTCCAAATCAACCAGCTTAAACTCATCACTATGCTTCTCAAGAATCGATTCCCGGAAATCATCCGGCAAACCCATCTCCCTCTTAATCAACCTCAAAGCATGAATATGAACAGTACCATTTACAGACATCATCAGAACTTTCTTAATCCGCTTCACATTCTCAAATTCAAATTCCCTAACAATACAATTCTCTTCCTGAATCAAATCCATCATTTTCGGAGTAATTTTACAACACACATTACGCTTAACTGGGTGAGTAAATACGTCAAACACGTGGGGATATTTCCGAATGAAAGCACCTGTGGGGACATTGAGTCCGATCACGTTGTTCCAGCGAGAAATTGTCTGCACGGAGATGAAGGGTCCCCGGCGGCGAGTTGACATGAGTTGTTGGAGGGTGAGAACTAGACGGAGTTTGTGGAGGTGGGTCATAAGATTGTCGAGCTTGAGATCCCGGGTTCGATTTTCCAGCCGGGTTTGGGCGGTGATGGCTGGTTTCTTCCATCGCCGCTGGGTGGTGGAATTGAACGGACCGAATCTGGTTTGGGTTGAGTGTAACGAGGAAGAAGAAACGGATTTGATTCTGAAAGCTAATTTATCAAAACCCCTCATTCTGTATCATTCAAATTGTCCGCAGGAGTAAAAGTCTCACCCCGCCTTCAATTACATCGCTGGGCTAACTTTTTTTTGTTTTTATTATTTTCTTTTGAAGTAATATAAGATTCCGCAACATCTAATATACTCCATCCATCTGTCCCAATAATTAATTTACCATTTTGATTTCGATACGCAAAATAAGAATAGAGAAATTGTTGTGAGTGTAATAGTAAAATAGAAAGAGAATGAGTAGAGGAAATAGTAAATTTGAAAAGTATTGTGAGTGTAATAGTGAAATAGGAGAGAAAATGAGTGAAGAAAATAGTAAAGATTCTTTGCCAAAAAAGAAAAGGTGAAGCTTCTAACGGAACGCCATTTTGGGTAATTCGTGAAGTTATTAATGGGACGGAGGGAGTATAATATAGAGTGGAAATAACGGCCTATTGACTAGGGATAAAGAGAGGTCAGGATTTGCTCATAACTACCTGATCCAACGGTGTTCATTGAATGGTTTCTTTTTCCTCTTTATTTTTAAATATTAGATTTGTTTTCACTGTTAAGATCATACGGCTAATATTAGGCGGTTTCTAAAATCCTATTGACAAGAGACTAAAAGCGGTCAGGATTAATCCAATCCAACAGTCGGAAACTATTATAAAATAAAGTCAAAATCTCACAAAAAATGCATTTTTCCTCAAGCTTAGAATAAAACGTGTTTTTACCAGGTCCCTCAACTCCTTCACGTCACCGAGATACAAGAAATCGCAATCGACGAAGACAGTGCATCGAATGCCTTCAATTAAAAGACTTGAAACATAATTGAAATCTGATTCAAGTGCATAAATGCAGAAATCGAACAATGCGCGAACATGAACATGAAAAAAAACAGAGAAATTCGGAGATTGAGCATCAACAAGCAGATCCGAAATAAAACATGAACAAATCCAATCAAACAAGAATAAATCTAAGAGTGAGAGGATTACCAGATCGGCCATCTTAATGAGGCCTTCAAGGCGAGATCGGCCTAAGGTAACGAAGACGGTTCAAGAAGGAACCTGAAAGGCTTGACAATGGCGGAGCCATTGCTTGAGTGGTTGTGGCGTTGGTCAGATCAATCGCCGTCGAATGAATATCGCCGTTGGAGATGATGCCCGTAAGGATTAGCATTTAAGAGTGCCAGCAGTTGTCTAAATAATTGTCAGGGTTATGGTAAAAATGTACCGGTAGACGTTTAAAAAAGTGCCAGTTAAAAGCTTTCTTTGTCCAGAAACTCAATGCCAGTGCATGTGTAACAAAGTGCCAGTGCATGTGCAAACAAAGTGCCAGTGTTAGTGTAAAAGAGTGCCAGTGTGAAGAGTGACAAGCATCCAAGGATGGGCGTGATCGCTCCATTTGTCCAGAAACTCAGTGACAGTGCATGTGTAACAAAGTGTCAGTGCATGTGTAACAAAGTACCAGTGCATGTGTAACAAAGTGTCAGTGTTAGTCTAAAAGAGTGCCAGTGTGAAGAGTGCTAGTGTATGTATATAAAAGTGCCAGTGTAAAAAGCGTCAGTGCCAGTTTAACAAAGTGCCAGTACTAACACTGTGTGAATGTGTGCCCCAAAATTTTTGTTTATTGGAATTCACGCGAGTTTGAAGACATCCGAGTTATTTGAAAAAACGGAGTCGCCACGCCATTTTGATTACCTCAAAACTTTGAAAAAAAGGTTTTATGGGTTCGGAGGTTAAGTTACCCCTTGGGAAGAACGTTTGGCGTTCACCCAAAGTGCCTTGCCGGAGCAAGTCTCCCTAGATTTCATTAATCGTGTTTGCTTGCGTGCTTTCTTTGTGTGCATGTGTTTGAAAATAAAGGGGGGAAATGTCCCAAGTTATCTTCCGAACGTACAAACCATTTGTTGGTTGTCGCTCGGGATTCCTTGGAATTTATGTATTTGGGATTATGATCCCGTCCTCATCTTGTGACTTGTGATCATCGCATTTTAAACCTCGGGACCCTCGGGACTTGCGTGATCGAGAGAATGACTCTCTTTTGGGTCAAAGATGAGGTTCTTTAGGAAGGAATGTCCTTAGCCCATCAATCCTACGCTTTAAGACGGTCGAGCTCGTATAGAGGCTTCATACTCATTCTTAAGCGATAATTGGAGATATAGGGTTCAAGGTTATCCTTTTCCTAAAGAAATCATGAACCTTTAATGGAAGGAACGATGCAAAGATGAGAACTTTCACACCGGTCCGTTCCAAGGTTAGGGAAAAGGGAAATGCATGATAAAAATGACTCTTTAATGAAAAGATGACATTTTGGTTATAGCAAATGATGCTTTTTGATTAAAAGAAATGATCTTTATGCAAATGATGCATAAAGATAGCATTTTTATGCAAATGATGCATTAGAAAAGGGGTTTTGATGCAAAGGATGCATTTTTATTGAAAAAGATTTGATCTTTATATGCAAATGATGCATAAAGATAACATTTTTATTGGAAAATAGGGATTTTAGGTGCAAAGGATGCACCTTTATGAAAAAGACTACATTTTTATGACAAATGAGGTCTTAATGCATGCAAAAAGGGGAAGGGGATGATAAAGATGTGATCTTTAAGCTACCAAGTCCCAAGCAATATAAAGACAATGCAATGAGCAATTTATAAAGCAATTAGGATGCGAGGATAGGGCGTGCGAGGTTACCAATGACTTCCTTTGCTTCTCGGGACGGAGCTAGGAGGAGAGGTCGATCTTTGGTCTTCAAGGAGGAGGGATGTAGCTTCTTGGCCTTCCTTCTTCTTCTTCTTGAATTCCCAGCTTTCTTCACGTATTTGAGTGTATTGTGTATTTTTCTCATATATTGTGTGTGTTGAAATGGGTAGAGGAGGGCTCTATTTATAGGCGATGCGGATAAGGCTAATGAAGCCGTGCGAGCTGCAGGCCCTTCGCAAATGAGGCCGTGCGGTCTTATCCATTGTGACTCAGCATTCTAGAACCATGCAAGGTGGCATTATTCTAGAAGCTTCTCCCTAATTAAGAAAAACGTGTTTTCTTAATTAGGAAGGCTCCTTACAGCCCTTATTTTAATTTGGGACTGCTCTAGGACATTTCCGGAACACTAGGAAGGTCCGGGGAATTACCGGGAAATTTACCGAAATGTCGGGAAAATTAACCGGAAGGCATGGGCCAGATTTGGCTACTTACACACTGGCACTTTGTTAAACTGGCACTGGCACTTTTTACACTGGCACTTTGTTACACATGCACTGGCACTTTGTCACACTGACACTTTGTTAAACTGGCACTGGCACAAACGGGGAAAACAAAACACATTTTTCCTAGGTGCTAGAAAAAATTAGTTTTTTATAAGACCAACTCTGAAATAAATATAAAATTAATTAATTTTTTAAAATAAAAGTGTGTAGAAAAATAAATATAAAATTAACTGACATGGATTTTGGTTACTTTTGTAATATACTTTTTAAAATTAAAAGTGTGTAGATCCGATCGCTCTCTTTATTTCACAGAATCAAACAATCAAATTTTGACATATTTTTATAAATATAAATTTAAATATTTTTTTAAAAATAAAAGTGTATAGAAAAATAATTATAAAATTAACTAACATGAATTTTGGTTACTTTTGTAATATACTTTTTAAAAATAAAAGTGTGAAGATCTGTTCGCTCCATTTATTTCACATAATCAACTCAATCAAATTTTGACATATTTTTATAAATAAAAAATTAATTAATTTTTTAAAAATGAAAGTGTGTTGAAATATAAATACAAAATTAACTGACATGGATTTTGGTTACTTTTGTAATATATGATTTTTTTTATTAACTCAATCAAATTTTGACATATTTTTATTGATGCTGCAGGAATTGTGCTTATCAATCTTCCTCCACGTGGCAGGACGAATCACCTGACTCCTTGACCTGAAATCAGAACCCACGACTAGCCGGATGTGTCTCCGGCGAAGACCCTCGGGCGTGAGAGTAAGAACACAGTTGTATAAAGCTCAAAATGTATTGAATAAATGAATTCCAATAGCAAAATGGCAGTTACCTTTTACCGTTTGGTAGTGATGAAGTATTTATAGACAAGAGCGGCGTATTTTTGGGGAGGCGACATGTGCTCCGAGATTGTAGCGGCAGTTACTTGGTTGTGGGAACGTGTCTATAACGGCCCCTGATTTGTAGGGATGTGGTTATGTGAGTTGTTCAACCAAATACACCGGCAAGTGTCAGGTCGTCACTTGTTGTTTAGGTCGAGGTCGTCATCCAAAGAATGGTCGACCTGACTGTAGGGTAGAGCATGGTTCGTACCCGAATCGTAATATGGATTCTGAGGTCGGACTAAGTTAAGTCGGGGCCTGGTGGGCCGGACCATGGGCTTAGTCGATTGATCCTTGAGATGGACTTTGGGCCCTGTTTTGATTGGGCCAGCCTCAGTGAGAATGTGAGAGTCAAGACTGTCTGTGATTGGGCTTTACCCGCTTGGCCCAATTCGACACTTTTGGTATGTTCAGTGGCCCCCAACTTACGAGTTGACTTCGTCGACTTGGAAGTTAAGAGGATCTTTGATGAGAATTATTTTACTCGTAGGTCGATACTCGTTCTGAGATATAGTCGACCTTTGATGACATGGCACAATCCTGGTCGTTGGCAACGAACGGTCGGAGATGAAGGAGCGCCGTATTTCGTAATGATTACAATTAGACGTTTGATAATCCGTCTCGGGAACCGTTTCCGCCATTAATATGGAAATTATTTTTTGAATTTTCTTTTTTCCTTTCCAATCTTGGAAAATATAAATTGCACATTCCTTCTCTGTTTAGAACTTTTACCGTTTTCAAGCTCTGAGAATCTCCGTGAAAATAGCGAAGAAGCAGTTGAGTTAAATTGGGCTTCCGTCTTCGGCAACAGCTTCCTATTCCGACCTTTGCAAAGGTATTTCTCTCCCCTTCTTTCTTTAGGGCTTTAATTTCTGCTCTATCTTTGATTTCCGCCATGGCTAGGACCTTTAGTAGCGAGCCAGGAGCTTGGTATGGGTACTGCACTGTTAACCGTAGGGTTTACAAGAATGTGAACGGTGAGTGGAGAGAACTGTCCTTGGATGAATGTGCCTCCATTTTAACCAAGTGGGAATTAAATTTTAGTGAGATAGGTTTGCCCATTGTAGGGGACGTTGAAAACCTGGTAGTTGATGATTCAAATATCGTCACCTTCCATCTATTCCATGAACTGCTCGACCATATTACTTTGTTCTATGTTAGGGATGTCCACAAACCCTCTTTCCTTAGGAATAGGATAGGCTTTCCAGGGGAGTCTAGGTCGCCCTTAAATAGGTCGACTGAAATTATTCATAGGCCTGACTCCCCTGTTTCTCCTTCTTCTTGTACAGATATGGCAACTCAAGGCGGAGCTACAGCATCTACTTCCTCTCGGTCCTTAATCGTTGACGCGTTTGATGATACAGCCGTGCCAGGAAAGAATGAGAGGGGTTATGTTCCTCAAGGGCCATTACGTGGAAAGAAGAACCTGCCTTCTAGGTATAGCATGATTTGGGATTTCTGTGAGGTAAGTAAGGAAGATTATAGGGTGACCATTTATACTCAGAAGGAGTTTATGAAATTGTTTAGGTCGTCATTCACTAAGGATGCCACTAGGGTAGCCTTCTTCTATGGTCAATTCGTAGCTGGCCTCAGGTTGCCTCTTGATCCCTTTGTAAATGAGTTTTTAGAATGTGCCAATGCCCTTCCCCTTTAGCTCGCAGCCAATACTTGTAGGGTCCTTGTGTGCTTTGCTATGGTGTGCAGATTCCTAGGGTATGAACCTTGTATGAGAGTGTTCAAAGAATTTTTCAGTATTAAGTATAGTGGGGAGGATCTGAGCATCAGTACTCCCTCTAAACCTAAATCTCCCAAGCTCTTCACCAACCTCCCAAGTAAACATAGTGGCTGGAACTCGCATGTTGTTGTGGTAGAGAGTAGATTAGGATGGGAATTCCCATTGCCCAATGATGAAACAGAAGCCATAGATGAGGGGAACTATTGGGAGCCAACATGGCATCTTAACTTGTATAGGGCTTTATGTCGATTAGTTGAGAGAAGACCCATCAGCTGGGAGAGTCTGCTCACCACCAAGTATAATTTCATCCAGGCTGGGATGATGTCTGGAGATGAAGTGGTAGAGCCCCTTATTCCTGTGTCGAGAGGACAAGTATATCCTGACTGGGTTACTCATTCTCTGGGGAGGTTTGGAAATTTGTGTCAACTTTGCAAGAAGACAGAAAACTACTGCAAGGATAATGGGGAGCACGCCGGTGGTAAGATCTCGTTCTGCAACCCTTTACTCGTCTATTGCCTGCTTGTCGGTCTGACAACATAGTAGATCATTTGTACTGTGTCCCTTTCTTAGCTCGTCATTTGTTAGCTCGCGTATAAGATAATTGAGTCGTACATAGTTTGCTCGTACATAGAACTTGTGCTCGTATGTAGAACTTTCGTATGTCGATCTAACACTTTGTTGTTTTGATTTTGTTGTAGTTCTAACACCCGACCAAGAAGCAAATATGGGTCGCATCGTGGGCGTCTCTGATAAGAAGAAAGCTAGAAAAGCTCATGGAGCTGCTAATGCTCGAGCTCATAGACAGAGGGAAGCCGCGTTGAGGACCAGCTTGCTGTCCAAGGATAACATTGGGATGGTGCCAATGGAGGGGATTGAAGAAGATGACCCTTTGCAGAGCGGTACCCAGTCTATGGACACTACTGATGGGGGTGACGAGTCCACCAAGTCGGCTAGAGCAAGTCTAAACTCCGACCCGATCCAGGAGGTTGATGCTGCGACCTCAGGGGCTGAGATGGCAGGGGCTAGTCCCTTAAACGTTGTGATTGTTGAGGATGACAACATGGAGGTCGATGCAGATGACCAGCCTTTGAATTCGAGAAAGAGGCTGCGCTCTGAGAAAGGGAAGTCAATTCCTTCGAGCCAACTACCTCTACCTCCTCCAGCTTCTTCTCGCCCCAACCAAGAATCTATTGAAGATATGATGCAGAGGTTAAGTGATGTCCCTCCTCTCGAAGGAGTCAATTGCCTGAGTCTCCGCTACCCAGATATGAACTTGGGTCAGGTGATTGTGAGAAGAGCTGTGGATGTGGGTCTGCTAGCTCACTTTGCTGATAAGGGCATAACACCTGAAGAATTCTCAGCTCGGTCTGGGCTGGCTCATTGCGAGGTAACTTCTCACTTTCTCTTTTATTTTAGTCGCTTACTCTTTTACTCGATCAACTTGAATCTCGAGCTAACACTTCTTTGTTTTCTTTGGAATGCAGAATCTCACCATGATTGAGCAAGTCAAGAGCTCCTGGAGGGCCTCCATTGAGAGGGAGAGACAAGCCCTTCGTGACTATTCCAAAAAGGCTCAGGAGCTTGCGGATTTGAAGGAGAAATACAATGATTTGGACAACTCTTGTGAAGCCAATGAAATGGTGAAGACAAAAGCCCTGTCTGATCTTGCAGCTGCACAAACCAAACTCAAGGAGGTGGAGGCGGAGAAGGATGCTGAGAAGAAGGAACTGGAGAAGGCCAAGACTGAGCTGGCCACAATTAACAAGCTTCTGAAGGAGAAGGATGCCTTCTTACTCGAGCTGCATGAAGAGCATCGACTTGAGCGAGAGAAAGGTCAGAAAGATCTCAGCATCGCCGTTGAGAAAGCTGCTAAGGACGCTGCTGAAGCTGCAGTTGAAAAGTTCAAGGAGGGGGATGAATACTACAATGCTATCGTGGCCAAGGCACAAGACTTTCTTGAGGTCGGCAAGAGGCACATGGCCCGTCGAGCACTGGTGGATCCCTCATGCTACCATCGAGCAATTAGCTCGTTGGTTTTCTCGAGTCCCAAGACGACATGGCGGCTCGCGTGGTCATTCGCTTGTTCCCTATCTCGAGAATGACTTGGCTTTTATTGCTCAAGAGGATGAAGAGGATAGCTGTGAGAAGTGGGAAGCTCCCCTTGTTGCCGATAGGAATTTTGATGTTGTTCTGCAAGAGCTTGAGGATGCCGCCACCCTAGAAGAAGAGAATGAGCAGGTTTACTCAGAGTCGGGTAAACCCATAGGCCCCCAGCAACAAGGAGATGGGGAGGGACGAGCTGCTACTGACGACCAGACTGATGTCGGCCAAGACTCTTGAATTTGTTTAGTTGAATTGTAATGAACAAGTCCCAAACAACATTTTTGTTTTTTTTTGCTCTAACATTATCCGAATGCCTTGGCCCAGTTTTTTGGGAGGCAAAATATTTTTGTAAGTTAATTTTGTCTAAGTCTTAGCCCGTTTTGGGAGACTTACCTCTATCATAGCTGACTTTATTTATTACATGTTGTATGCTTTTGATGTAAGTGTCGAGCTAGATGTAGTAGGGCAAATGAGTCATCTTAAGTTTAAGGTCGTACTGACTTTATGATGCCTTAGTCGACCTCAGACTTGTAGAGTCACATTAGTTTTAAGAGTTCGAAGCTAATCCTGAGTTGAGCTGATAATTGAAGTCGACCTAAGATCGGACTTGTTAAAGGGACTAAACTGATTAAGAATCGAGTTTATTGGAACGAAGTCGACTTAAGAGTCTAACTTGTTTAAATGAACGAAGCTGATTAGGAATCGAGCTTGTTAGAACAGACTGACTAAGAGTCGAGTTTGTTAGGACGAAGTCGACTGAGAGTCGGACTCGTTAAATATACAAAGCTGATTAAGAATCGAGCTTGTTAAAATGAAGCTGACTAAGAGTCGAGCTTGTTAGAACGAAGTCGACTGAGAGTCGGACTCGTTAAGTAGACAAAAGCTGATTAAGAATCGAGCTTGTTAAAACGAAGCTGACTAAGAGTCGAGCTTGTTGGGGTTAGTGTAACACTATGTTTGATCGAATAAATAGCGCTTTTTATTGAAGTAGGGAAAAAGCTTACATCAATTTGAAACTTAGAACTAGAACAAACTTCAAGTGTTGTGAACTGAACTAACTTTTTGAGCTCCAATATAGGAAACCAAACTAGAAGTAGTACTTGATCAAGTGAGTAGCATGCCAAGGATGTTTCAACTCATCTCCTCCTGGATGAGCTATCATGTAAGTTCCTTCCTTGACGACTCGAGTAACCACATAGGGGCCTTCCCAGTTAGGAGATAGCTTATTCTGTTGGGTTCTCCTTCCCGTTGCTTCGATCTTTCTCAACACATAATCCCCAACTTGGAATGACCTTGCCTTGATCCTATTGTCGTGGTAACTTTTAGTTCGCTGCTTGTAGTTGACCATTCGGAGGTAGGCTGTTTCTCGCTTCTCGTCGATCAGATCCAGGTCGATCGACCTGTTGGTATCATTTTGCTCCCGATTGAAGAAAGTCACTCTAGCAGTAGGAAACTCGAGCTCAGCAGTGCCATGGCCTCGATCCATATGTGAGAGCAAAAGGGGTTTCCCGTAGCCCCCGAGTGGTTGTACGAACCGCCCAAAGAGCAAGGGGGAGTTCGTCCAACCAATTGCGTCGACCTACGAGTCCCGTCTCGAGCGAGGATAGTACAAGTTTATTTGCCGCCTCGCCGCCCGTTGCCCCGGGGGTAGGAGACGGAAGATTTCCAATGTTTGATTCCTACTCGATTCATCTCTCGCTTCGAAGGTTTGGGAGAACTGTAAACCATTGTCGGACACTATAGCCCGTGGAAAACCAAACCGACACCAAATGAAGTCATGAATGAAGTTGATGGCATTCTCCTCTGTGATTCGAGCTAATGGCTTGGCCTCAACCCATTTAGTGAAGTAGTCTATGGCAACGATCACATACTTGCAGTTTCCCCGGGCGGGTGGGAAGGGTCCAATCAAGTCGACACCCCACATATCAAATGGCCAAGCTGCAATTACTGGAGTCTGCTCGGTTGTCGGCATATGAGGCAAGTTGGCAAACCTTTGGCATTGATCACATTGCTGAACAAAGTTGTGAGTGTCAGCTCTCATATGTGGCCAGTAGTATCCGAAGGTAATTAACTTGTCGTGAGGTCCCGCCCCCGGTGTCCGCCACAAATCCCGCTGTGTACTTCATGTATCAATAGGGCGACCTCTTGTGGGTGGATACACTTTAGCAGTGGTCGAGTGTAGGATCTTCTGAATAGGTCGCCTCCTTGAATGACGTACCTTGGAGCTTTCTTTTTGATAGCTCGAGCCTTCTTCTCGTCGTCAGGCAGCTCACCGCTTTCTAGGTAAGCCCTCATTTCCTCAATCCAACACTTCTCATGAGTCCAATTTCTCGAGGGATCATCTATGCATTGAATTTTTACCCTTTCATAAGCTGGATTTTCGAGGAAGGAGATGGGCTCATCATGTGGCTCATCTGAAGTAGCTAATTTCGAGAGGAGGTCGGCTAGCTCGTTGTCTTCCCGTCCAATCCTGAATCTCCCGAGAATTCCAAGTCTTTTATCAACTCTTTTACTGTGTCGCATTATTTGATTAGAGTGGAACTAAGCACTTCGTACTCGCCTTTGACCTGGTTGACTATCAGTTGTGAATCACAATAAGCCATGATCTTAGTCGCTCCAAAACACTTGGCGTATTCTATAGCTGCTATCAAGGCTTCGTATTCAGCTTGGTTGTTGGAAGCATCGAACTTGAACCTCAGTGATTCCTCATACACGGTTCCAGGACTACGCTCGATCAAGACAATCCCAGCTCCACTAACATTTTTGGTCGCTGGTCCATCTGAATAAACCTTCCAACAATCGTCGGGTAGTGCAATGGCGGGTTGGCACTCGTGTTCTTTCCCCTTAACCTTTTCCTTTGGAGCTCGCTACTCGTCGTCTTCCTTGGTGAACGTAAGCTCGACCAAGAAGTCAGCTAGAGCTTGAGCTTTTAGTGCCTTTCGAGGTCGATACTCAATGTCAAATTCAGTAAGGGCAATTGACCAATTGAGCAGTCGACCTGAACTCTCCGGCTTGTGTAATATCTTTCTCAAAGGCGCATTAGTAAGAACCACAATTGGGTGAGCCAAGAAATAAGCTCGCAGCTTCCTTGAAGCCACGACTAGAGCATAAGCGACCTTCTCAGCATTATAATATCTGCTCTCCACATCTGATAGGGCCTTGCTGATGTAGTATACTGGCTTTTGAAGCCCTTCATCTTCTCTAATCAAAACCGCTGCCACTGATTTATCTCCCACGGATAAATACACAAACAAAGTTTCACCAGTGGTCGGGCTACTTAGGAGAGGTGGAGTAGCGAGGTAATCCTTCAGCTGTTGGAACGACGAATGGCATTCGGTCGTCCATTCAAAACTTTTCGTCCCCCTCAATGCTTTGAAGAAGGGGAGAGACCTCTCTGCTGACTTTGATATGAAACGACCAAGAGCTGCTACCCTTCCGTTAAGTCGCTGCATCTCTTTGACACTGGTGGGAGCCTTCATGTCGACTAAAGCCTTGATTTTTTCTGGATTAGCTTCTATACCCCGTTGAGATACCATGAACCCAAGGAACTTTCCAAAGCCTACACCAAATACACACTTGCTAGGGTTGAGCTTCATGTCGTTTGCTCTTAAATTGGCGAACGTTTCCTTTAGGTCGACTACGTGACGTCCAGTCTTTGTTTTGATGACCATATCATCGACGTAGGCCTCCATGTTTCGACCAATTTTAGAAGCAAAGACTTTGTTTACCATCCTCTGATAAGTCGCCCCTGCATTCTTCAATCCAAACGGCATCATGTTGTAGCAGTAGATGCCTCCAGCCGCTTGAAATGTCGTCTTGACTATGTCATCCTCATACATCTTAATCTGGTGGTAACCTGAGTAAGCGTCGAGGAAACTGAGGGTGGAGTGACCAGCAATGGAGTCAACTAGCTTGTCGATCCTGGGAAGGGGGTAGCTGTCTTTTGGGCAAGCAAGATTGAGAGTGGTGAAGTCGACGCACATCCTCCATTTGCCATTCGATTTCTTCACCATGACCACGTTGGCCAACCACGTTGTATGAGTGGCCTCCTTGATTATCCCTACACTTAAAAGTTTTTGTACCTCAGTTTTAATAGCCTCTTCCTTGTCACGAGCAAAACTTCTCAACCTTTGGGGTCTAGGCTTTATGGTCGGGTTAACTTCAAGTCTATGAACGGCGACCTCTTCCTTGATTCCCCTCATGTCCTCTACCCTCCATGCGAAGACATCATTACTCTCCTTGAGTAGCTCAATGATTTCTGCTCGCTCCTCAACTGATAGTTGCTTTCCAATCTGAATTTTTTGGTCGGGGTATGAAAGGTTGGTAATTACTGACTCTAGTTCATCCACAGCTTCTAGCTCTGGTCCATCCCTGAATTGTAGAGTCTCAATTATTACCTCTCTGACCCTTTGCCTTTCCTCAGCTCCCAAATGTGGAGCTTCCTCAGCTATCATGTCATCCAACTTGTCCGCAACCTCGCTGGTGGTAGTGGCCCCCGAGTTATTGTTGAGCTGGAGGCATAGGTTGCCTATGAGGACTTGGTCGACCATGACTACATTTGGATCGACTTCTGTGGTTTCAGAGTGACGTGTCGACTCAAGCATGACCTCGTCATTTGAGCGATAGGTCGACTCTTCCACATTGGTGATTGTAGACAGCCGAGTAGTTTTGGTGACTGATTGAGACAGCTTTAAGTAACCATCTGCAGTCTCGATCTCAAGCTCTCTCTTCTTTCTTTCCCGAAGAACATGGTCTAAGTAGGATCGAGCCGTGCCTTGTACGCGGCCTACTCCAAAGGGTGTGGGAACTTGACTCGTTGATGAGGGATCGATGCTACCATTCCAAGAGCGACCTGTCCAGGAATACCAAGTATGGCAGCGTAGTCACTATTAACATCAATCACGATAAATTGTACCTTTGACACAATCCTTTGGGGGTGATGGCCTAGGTCGACGTCGAGCTCTATTTGGCCTTTAGCATCAACTCGATGGTTGGTGAAGCCCTCCAACCTACCATCATATCTTTCCAACTGCTCGTCATTAAGACCCATCTCTTTGAAAGTCTTGTAGAACAAGATATCCTTGCAGGCTCCCATGTCGACTAAGAGTCTGCTCGTCGTACATCCGTCTATGAGACCTGGGATGACGAGAACTTGCTCCCTTGCCGCCATATTAGTTTCTACTCCATGAGGGTAGAAACTGATCACTTCATCTCTTACATCTCTCCTTGAGGTACATGTGGGGCTTTGTTGAGCCGAAAGATCTTGTGTTTGATGGCCGTATTGCTTGCCTCGCTCCGTAATGACTCCTGTGTTCGGCCTAGGTTGCCTAGGTCCCGTTGTCCACCTGGCCGGCCGCTCGCCTCCACCAGCTTGAGGCCTCTTCACATATGCGTCGAGTCTACCCTGTTCGACCATTCTTTGGATGATCCGCTTCAAACCCAAACAATCCTCTGTGAGATGTCCTGTATCTTTGTGATAATCACAGTACTTACTGTTGTCTCTTCTGAACTTGTTGCCTGGGTTCATTGGGGCAGGGGGTGCCAACTCGACGGCATTCATAATTTCTGTTCGACTCACCGTAAGGGGAGTGAAAGCCTCGTGCACCTTTTCCGTAGCCCCGGTCCTCGTTTTTTTCCATTTTTATTATTTCCTCCGTTCTTGTTGGAGTCCTTCTTGTCATCAGCGACCTCCACCTTGGGGCTTTTACCATTCTTCTTCTCTTTCCTTTCCTCAGCAAGAGCGACATTGTACACCTTCTCAAACAATTCCTGTCGAGTTGTTACCGTACGAACTGTGAGTTCATAATCCATGTCTGCCGAGGAAATACCGTTTCGGAAGCAATTGATGACTTCCCTATCGGTGAGGTCCTCCTCTATCTTATCAACCATTTCCTTGAATTTGGTGAAGTAGCTCATCGAGCTTTCATTTTTGGCCCGTACTCAAGTTGTTGAGATCGGTTGACAGTCACTTTCCGAGCTCCAAGAAAAGCGATCTAGGAACTTCGTCCCCGAAGCATGTCCAAGTGGTGATGCTACCGGCGGCTAAACCATTGAACCAAGTTAAAAATTTGCCCGGTGAGTGTGCTTAGGAGAGCTTTGCACATATTGTCGTCCTCATTGGCGACAAAACACATTGTGGCTTCCAGATGTGCTATATGACTCCTTGCATTGGTCGACCCCGAATACTTCTCCAGAAGAGGTAACCTGAAGGTAGGAGGAGGTCGACTATCTCTGATTTCCTTGGACAAAGGTCGAAGAGCAAAGTCAATTCGTTCGACCTTTCCAATCTCTTTTTTCTTCTCCTCCTCCCATTGTTCAAACTTCTTTTTCATCAACAACCACTCTCTGGCGTCGGGTCTTTCATCTCTTGCAGGGGGAACAGCATTCGACCTTTGGCCTTCGCTTCTAGGGGGAGTTACCTGCCTACTCCTCCTGTCTCTGTGAGTATGAGTCCTCTCTGATCGAACTGGAGACCTATGCCTGTCATTCCTTATGGGCGACCTGCGCCTCTCATTCTCGGATGGCGACTTGCGCCTATTATCTCCAAATGGCGACCTGCGCCTTTCCCCAGCTATAGGCGACCTGCGCCCATTCCTGTCTCTGTGAGACCCTGATCTCTGCGTCCGTGCTGGGGAAACGCGCCTGTTCCTGTTGGCTGTTAAGCGCGTCCTCAAATCAGACTGAGCCTCCTGCTCCCTATTTCTGGTGAGGCTAGCCCTTAGGTCGTTACTTGGCACATGAACGATCGTAGGAGCTCGTTGGACTATCCTGTTTTCACAATTCTGCCCCACACCCTCATTTGGCCTGACACTCCTGGCCTGTTGCCTATCAGAGACCTGGGTGGGAGCCACCCTTTCTGAGCGTACGTCGGCCTGCTCTGCCTCCTCCATGGCTATCAAATCAGCCAAAATTTGGGCTCGCTCCAACATCATTTCCTTCTTGGTCATGGGATTGGTTGAGGGACCTGCCCTGTTCCCCATGTTCACCTGCCCGGCTGGACGCTTAGGAGGAGGTGGGGCTCCTTGTACTTCCATATGCCTTTTCCCTCTCCTTGTGTCAGGCAATCCTCTGCCATCAACAACACTGGTAGAGCGCGTGGCTCTACCATAAGGACGGTTGGGTGGGGGAGGAGGTAAATCCATGTTTTCAGCATTGACGTTGAGATTTCCAGCGTTTGTGTTGGTGTTGTTGTTCACCTCAATGAATTCTTCAGAAGCATCTTCCACATGCCCGTCTGGGGTTACCATGGTTGTAGGTTGAGAAGAGTTTCGAGGTCAAGCTTTAAGCACGATTCCCGGCAATGGAACCAGCGATCTTGCCGCAGGAATTGTGCTTATCAATCTTCCTCCACGTGGCAGGACGAATCACCTGACTCCTTGACCTGAAATCAGAACCCACGACTAGCCGGATGTGTCTCCGGCGAAGACCCTCGGGCGTGAGAGTAAGAACACAGTTGTATAAAGCTCAAAATGTATTGAATAAATGAATTCCAATAGCAAAATGGCAGTTACCCTTTATCGTTTGGTAGTGATGAAGTATTTATAGACAAGAGCGGCGTATTTTTGGGGAGGCGACATGTGCTCCGAGATTGTAGCGGCAGTTACTTGGTTGTGGGAACGTGTCTATAACGGCCCCTGATTTGTAGGGATGTGGTTATGTGAGTTGTTCAACCAAATACACCGGCAAGTGTCAGGTCGTCACTTGTTGTTTAGGTCGAGGTCGTCATCCAAAGAATGGTCGACCTGACTGTAGGGTAGAGCATGGTTCGTACCCGAATCGTAATATGGATTCTGAGGTCGGACTAAGTTAAGTCGGGGCCTGGTGGGCCGGACCATGGGCTTAGTCGACTGATCCTTGAGATGGACTTTGGGCCCTGTTTTGATTGGGCCAGCCTCAGTGAGAATGTGAGAGTCAAGACTGTCTGTGATTGGGCTTTACCCGCTTGGCCCAATTCGACACTTTTGGTATGTTCATTTATAAATATAAAATAATTAATTTTGTAAAAATAAAAGTGTGTAGAAAAATAAATATAAAATTAAATGACATGAATTTTGATTACTTTTGTAATATATTTTTTAAAAATAAAAGTGTGTAGATCCGATCACTCTCTTTATTTCGCAGAATTATAACCTTTTTTTTTACTTAGTATTTTATGGGTATGCAAGGTTATCGAGAAGAGGGTGCTGAGTTGGGTTGAGAATTGCAAAAAAATAGGAAAGTAAGTGGGGAACGAGAGGGGTTAACAGGAATGAGGAAAGCGAGTGTTGGCGGGGGTAAAAGAATGAAGAAAACTCAAAAATAACGGATATAGTTAAATACAGGGAACAAAATATACAGGGAACAAAATATTCCAACAATGCCCTTGCCCGTCTCGTGTAAGTATACACGAGACACATCTCGTGTGAACTCACACGAGACACATCTCGTGTGAACTCATACGAGATAACTCACACCGCAGCGTCGTTGTTTCATTTTCACCAATTCTTCAACTTCTGAAACGTTGAATCAACGCATACGGTTTCGTTATTTGCTTATCGGAAGTGAAGAAATCCGGTCTCTCTATCTATCCTCCCATGGAAAAGTACGTCGTCCCTCTCACTCCGGCCACCGAAAACCCTAAACCTGCCAAAAGGTAAATCTTTCGTTTCCTTAACTACAGCCGCTCGTTTCTAATTGGTTAATTCCATTGTTAATGCAAACTATAGACCCAATTATAAGTCAGTTATCATCTTCTGTCTACTTCCTGGGTGTTTAACTACGCTAGAGTTGGGTATTGTGTATATAAAAAAATGTCTCAATAACTCGTGTGAACTCAGCTACTGTATTCATCAGCATTAGGGCTTAATCGTATCCCGATTTCGCTTTATATTTTGCTGCAATTAATGAAGGTGGGGTTTGCTCGCCGGAATTAATGAAAGTGGGGTGTGGTTGCCGGAATTAATGAAGGCGACCTTGAGAAGAGAGAGATGATAGAGAGAGAGAGAGGAGGGTGGGGTGTGGTCACCGGATCTGATAGGGGTCGTAAGAGGGAGACTGAGCGATTAGAGAGAGAATGGAAAGGCGTAAAATTGAATGAGGGAAAAAACAAATTAGGTATATAAAAGGGTATTTTGGTAATTTACTTCTTCCCTGTATTTTTAGTTCCCTGTATTTAGTATTTACCAAAATAACTTTCTATTGACTTTAGATAAAGAAGCGTTCAGATTAATCCATAACCGCCTTTATCTAATAGCTATTATTAAACGATGTTATTTCTTTCTAATTTCAATCTTTGGATTATTTTTTAGTAACTCTAATCTAAGGGCTGACAGTGAGAGGTTTCCTTTATTTACTTCTTTTTTATTTTTTGGCAAAAACCATATTTCCATCACTGATTTATAACATTTTTAAAATGTTCTCACTGAACTATGTTTTTTCAAATGTACTCACTGAACTTTTACATTTTTCAAAATGTTTTCACTCTGTTAACAAATTTGCTTAAATTTTAACGAAATACATTTTTGTTAGTTTTATATAACCTCCATCCCATAAAGTTTATAACATTTTTTAATCCTTTCAGAGCTTGAATCAAATATTAAGATTGTAGTTTAGCAAAAAAAATTGCATTCTATCACCGGGTTAATCAATTTAACTATTAAGTTCAAATCAAGCAAGGCTTCGGGTGATGATATAAAACTTTAACCCTAAATAAAAGGCTCCTGCTGTTCTGGAGCTGCCCGTGCTACACATTGTGTCTTCTCTTGTGCTGCTTCCTTGTATTTATAGGCACCTTGGAGAAGATCTTCACATATCCAATGATTTCCTTATGTGAGTAGTCCAATTCCTATAAGGAAACATAAAGCACACTCATATGAAAAAAGATTGTTAGTATGTTAGTCCTAATTTAACAGCTATGTACATAAATAAAATATATTTACTCTATTTATAAAGTCCTTGTCAAAGTATGACACAATAAATCTTTCATGAAAGTCCCAAAATCAACTTACCATATTTTATGTAATTTCAAAAATATAGAAACAACATTTGTTCCCTAAATCACGCATTCAAGTTCCCTCTCCCAACCCCCGCTTGGCGCACCGGGGTTTGGCCCTTTTTTTTAAAGAGGTGGATTTATGCTAGAAAACCCTACCCAAAGTATGGATTTACGAGTATACAAAATCTTTGGTGAAAGATAGTTATGGTTTGATTTATCTTTTTAACGTTGACTACCCACATAAGGGAATTTAACTTTGAAATAACGCCTGATTGATTCACTCACTGCATTTCTTGGGTACATTCAACATGTCTCGTTCTTTAATGGAAAACTAATTGTAGTTGAGAACTGTCTAAATATTGCACAAGATCAATGGTTGGTTTGTACTGATATTTCGATTTAATTTCTGTAACAGCTATTGGATATTCCTGATCGATAAATTAGATCTGTCCGTCTCTTTCTTCCACAACTATTTGAAAACCCTTTTGTTTTTCTATCTTATTTGCAGTCAATTTTGCGTGTAGTGGCCGAGTACTGTGTGCCTATTTCAACTGATAAAAGTGGATGCTGTGTTATACAACAATGTGTAGCACGGGCAGCTCCAGAACAGCAGGAGCGCCTTGTGGCTGAAATAACTGCAAATGCAGTAATCCTCTAACAGGATCCTTACGGGTTCGTTATTATCCTTTTTTGTTACTACCTCCGCCCAAAGATAAATGTCCAAAATTACTCTTGATCAAGAGTAGTTTTGAATTTATTTTTTTTGAAGTATCTTTAATTTGCTCATGAGAAGAGATGTTCTTGAATTCTTTTAATGGAAAATTACTATTAAGTTTCTTTATTTCGTTGATTTTCCAGGATTTTGTGCAGTTTGTACTGGCCGGATATGGCAGTTCCCCATTATACTGCCGATATATTGGCTGGTCTTGCAGGAAATTTCGTCTCTCTTTCAATGGATAAGTATGGGAGCAATGTGGTGGAAAAATGTATCAAAGAATGCAGAATGCCTACGGGAACTATGTTGCTCAATCTGCACTGCTATTTTCAAAGGTTTAACATCCGAAACTTACTCATATCTTTATTTAAATGTTATCAAAAGCTAATAGGCAGTATTATTCTTTTTTTAAAAAAAAAAAATAGGCAGTATTATTCAATACTGATCAAGAGCAAATTTTAAAAATTGTTTGGTCATTCATTTTGTGACGTAGGGAGTAATTCATTTTTCTTTCTCGTACTGAATGCAGGGTCGTCTGCACGATAAAGTGAGTGAGCTGATTCAGGAGTATCACCCTTTCTTACACAGCCATCCCCATGGAAAGGAGCCCTGGCAAGAACCAGAGGAAGCAAGCACCACCACCCCATGTTTAGGCGCTTGTAAAATGTAAGCAAAAATTACGTACCACTTTCTGGATGGGCTCTGGACCCCAGATTAATGTTGTGGGTACGTATGTGAATTAGCTCTTTGTTATGTCATAATTAAGACGGTGGATGTGGTTGTTCGTTGTCAGTTGTGTTAGTTTCGATTCTCAGTTGTGTTTGTTGTCGTCAGTTGTTGGTTGTTCTAGATAGTATTAAGGTGTGTGTTAGTTATATTATCTGCTCCCTGTTTCAGCTTTCTAGTTTTGAGGCTGTTACAGTTTTGAGATACAAAGCTGCGGGGAGCAGATTAATATTAGAATAAGGGAGGATATATTCTCCCTCAGTTGTTTTATGTTCTCTAGTTGTTGATGTAAAACTTACTCCCTCCGTCCCATACCTAGGTGCACACTTTCCCTTTTGGGCGTCCCAAACCTACGTGCACATTTCCTAAAATGGAAAGGAATCTTTACTATTCCCTCCACTCATTCTCACTCCTACATTATTTTAATACTCATAATACCATTATAATTTACTATTCCCTCCACTCATTCTCTCTCCTATTTTATTTTCACACTCACAACACTTTCAATATAATACTCTCTCCTTAATTTACGTGAAAAGTCAAACTAGGCATGTAGGTATGGGACGGAGGGAGTATATATTAGTATTTTATAGAGAGAGATATTGTTATAAGTTTTACTATGAATTGCTTGTTGTTGGTCTATTTATTGCTTGATATAGCTTATCATGGTGATATATTCTCCCTCAGTTGTTTTATGTTCTCTAGTTGTTGATCTAAAAGTTATTAATGGTTGTATTTTAAATGGTGCCTCAAAAACAATTTTTAGTACTTTATATGTGAAGATTATAAATTTTTGTAATTTTTTGTTCAAGTTTAATGGAATTACCATATAGAAAAAAAAAATTAAAAATAACTGTTTTTGAGGATGGACACTAAACCATATTAGTACTCCATTAGAGTCATACTATACACTGTCCACTGATGGTTGTGGATGAATTTTGCCACACCTTGACACCGTTTGTTTGAATTAATATTTGATATTAATTTGATTTAGTGTGATCCCACATGTATCAAATTAATTCTAACTATTCAGAGGGATATGGCCGATTGTGGAACGTTGTAAGAGGAAAGAGAAGCAAACTATCAAAAAAAAACTTTAGTTATATTGATAGTATTAGCTTTCATAGTAAAGGTAGAGAGTTTTGTTAAAGACAATGTGCTAGCTTATTTATATTTATAAGTAGAGAGTTCGAATTCTTCTGTTACTTACTGATCCAAAATAACTGTCATTTTTTGAATAAAATGTTTGGTCCAAAATAATTATTTGGGGGAGGGTGTCCAAAGCATTAAAATTCATATTTTATCCCTTCATTGAAACTTATTTTTCTTTATTAATTGAATTGTCGTGTTGTCCGGGAGAGGGTGTCCAAAGCATTAAAACTCTTATTTTATCTCTTCATTAGAACTTATTTTTCATTATTAATTGAATTGTCGTGTGAAGTAGGGTAAGATAGAGCAACATTAAATAACGGCAATTTTGATAATTTTATCATAAATTTAGGGTATCAATTGTATTTCTTAAAATCTATCTGTGAAAAGTCCAAAAACAACAGTTATTTTGGAGGACAGGAAGCTTGTATATCATTAATAAAATAAGAAACTCAATTTTTGAAAAAAATAAATTAAAAACTCGAGTCATCTTCGATAATCAATCTTGCCCATTTTGTCCTATGATAACTTAAACTGAGGTTCAAGAAGGATGTGAACCCTTACATACACAAAGCAAAAGCCACCTATTCTAAACATCACACACATACATAACGATGAAAATAAATAATCTCATACAGCAACATTACTGACCATATTTGTTTGACATAAAGCCACTTGATGGCAGCATGGAACTCCTCAACTTGTAAAGATGACGGGTTTTGGGGGCACTCCCAACCAAATTTCCCTATGAAATAGGCAAAAAGCAAGACAGTCTCCATTTACTCAGAATCCGAAGAGTCATCTGCAGTTGAGCTTTTTCGTACGTTTCTTGTTTGGGCTTTCGGCTTGGACGTTAGAGAAGATTCACCTTCAAACCGGATTACTTGAGTTTTAGCTAGTCTCTCCTCCAGCTCCTCTGTACTGAAAGAATCTGTCCCACCAAGCTCATCAAATCCCACCTAGCAAACATTTACCATAGTCAATACTCCCTCCGTCCCAAAAATAATAAGTCCAAATAATTTCAAATTTGCAAATAAGAAGGAAATTGTAACTATTAATCACTAGGTCCATGTATCCTTCCTCACACCATACCACATAATCATCCACTTTGGCATTTCTTACGAGGGCAATGGTCGGAAGCACAATTATCTTGAGCTTCTCAGTCAAGAATGGACTTTTCTCTGCATTAATTTTTATAAATCGTGTCTCGATATGCTGCTTGGCCAATATGCTCAAATGCTTGTCCACTACCTGCAATTGAAATGCAAAAGTTACTAGTAATCCTTTGTTTTCAAGTCCTGAAATTTCGGAAGAGCAGAATTAGTGAACTTATGCTAGACAGTATAACACTTGCTCCCTCCGTCCCACCTCAAATCGGACTTTTTGCCATTTTTCGTTCGTCCCACCTCAAACCGGACTACTCAAAATGGCAAAGGTTTTATACTGTTATATTCAATTGGACACACTTATCATACTCGCAACAACAATGTACTTACTATTCCTCCCACTCATTCTCTCTCATATTTTTCTTTTCATACTCACAACACCTTCTCCCACTCATTCTCGCTCCTAATTTTCCTTAAATGTTGTACCCAAAAAGTTAGTCCGGTTTGAGGTGGGATGGAGGGAGTAAAGAACAAAATAGAAAACTCAACACCGACTACTAAAACAGGTGGAGAGAAGTGATCAGAAGTTATTGTTGACCAATTTGCAAGCCCTTGCTTGCGTGGATCTAGTTCTCACTGAACTTCAAAATGGAACCACCACACACCTTCAACTACAAAGTGGGCCTTTATTTGAAGTCCAAAGACGAATCTAGCTTATAACACCAACAGCATTGTTTGGACGATGACCCCTCCGTCCCAAAATGATCTTCCCACTTTTTTTGACGTTAATACGAAGGTACTTTGAGCAATAATTTAAGGTTAATTTAATTATCGCGATGAAAACTTAAAACTTGTTATTGATACAACATTATAAATACTACCAATAACAAGTTTTAGATTTTATTAGGATAATTAAATGGACCTAAATTTAGTGCTCAAGTACCTTCATATTAACGACAAGAAAAGTGGAAGATCATTTTGGGACAGAGGGAGTAGTCAACTAACAGATAACATTTATTGGTGGAAGTAGTCTTCATACTTGCACAAGATTGTAAAGGAAATAGTCCAATCAAACTTCTAAATATAACTAGTACGGAGTGCATGGTAAAATCCACTCTACTGAATTTGGCATTTGTTTTACACAGTAAACACATGCAAACCTTGTATGACTGATGCAAACTATATCTCCATTACAACTAGACTTATCTTAGGTTTCTAACAACAATCCAATTGTATTCGGTAAGAAAGCTTGGATAGCTTCCCTGAGATCAAATAACAAAACCACCCTATCCAGTCAAATCAAAATCTAAACCTACCACAATCAGGGCACAGCCAACACAATCACAAAGACCGAACCTAAGATATATATTATTGAGACAACCCTCCAATTTCAATGAAATCCAAAACTTGTACAATATCAACTGATTTGGAAAGGATCATCGGATCATTCAGCGTAAATTAAAACAAGCTCAATATTGACCCGTTCAAGCTCTTTATTGCAAACCACTCATTCACTGTCCCAAAATAAGGCCCTTTTGACCCGACACACTGTTGTAGGTAGAACATTTGACTCTATAATTAAAAGTATTGGCTAAGGGGTAAAAAGGTGAATTATCTTTGTGTAAAAAGTTGCTCCCAGTATGGATTTGAGTGTCCACTAAGGGAAATATGCAAAGGAAATCTTCGAAAGAGACTCTTATTTTGGGACATCCCAAAAAAGGAATAAAAAACCAAGCCGTCTGCTCTACGGCTACTGTGGGCGATTTTAGGGCGATCACCGTGTGTTTTCGTTTTTCCGTTCATTCTCGCAAGAGATGGCGAAACCGTCGGACATTGGCGGTCGTGAATCCATTCCTATACCAATCCCTATCATATCACCAAACAATTCACAAGAATTTACAAATTTGAGCGATTTGGGACAAAATCAGAATTTGCGGCAAAGCTACGCTCGAGCAGTTCAAGGCTCCATGAAGGCTTTCAATGGAATTCAAGGAGTATTGGGGTATGATAAGCTACCTCCAAGGAGGAAATTGAAGGTGGAGAACAAACCTGCAGTAATTTTTTCAAGCTTGGAATTGGCAGCTGCGAATAACAGACTTCGCCATTCAATGGTGTTGAAGTTTTCGGCGGGTCGACCAACGTTACAACAAATTCAGGAGCATATAAGGCAGAATTGGCAGTTGAAAGGTGAATTTGTGGTAAGCTTAATTGATCCGAGGCATGTAGGCATTTATATTAGTAGTGAGGATGATCTTAGGCTTGCATTGTCGAAAGAATCTCACATAATCAATAAGTGTATGTATAGAGCTTTTCGTTGGACTCCTGAATTCAGTTTAGATGTTGAAAATCCTATAGTAGCAGTGTGGATTCGACTGCCAGGCATACCTTGGACGTTCTACAACGGTGCATTACTAGAATGCATTGGTAATGAATTGAGAAGATTTCTGAGGGTGGATAATAGAACATTAGGGTTGACTAATCAAATGTATGCAAGGATTTGTGTCGAAATTGATGTGTCAAAACCTTTGGAAACTGAGAGTTGGATAGGTGAATCCAAGGAAAATGGTTTTTGGCAAAAGGTGCATTATGAGGGGAATATTGCTTATTGTAGTGGATGTGGCCTGCTTGGGCACTCAGTTGGTATCTGTAGGAAAGCAAAAGGGAGATCTGAGTTTGGTAAATCAAAGTGGACTATGGGGCAACAAGAAAAAGTGGATGGTAAAAGACCAATGTTCAATGACGGAGAAAACAGGGGAGAAAACAAGGCTAATCAGACTTGGGTGCAAACAGAGAGGAGACATGATAGGGAGGCTTCTACCAGAAAACTAATGAATCAAAGTATTGATTTGGATAAGGTGAGTAAGCAAAAAGATGAAGTGGCAAATAAACAGAAAAAGCAGGTGGTTATTGGTGGCAAACAAATGATCTTATTGGAGAAAATTCCAGAAGATGAGGTAGAGGAAGGTCAATTGGTCGAAGAGGAAGCTGCAGGGGAAATTAAGGGCCCTCAAGGGCAAGGGGTCAGTAATGAGGAAAAAGAGAAGGGGAATACTGGAAATTTGGAGGCTGGTCAGAACCTAAGTCAAATGAAAGAGGCAATTCAAACTCCCAGGCAAGATAAGAATGTCGATTCAGTTCATATAGCTACAGCCAGTTCAAAACAGAAAACAAAGGGTGAGAATTCAGTCAAAGAAAAGGAGGTTGAGGATCCTACTGGGAATTGTGGACAGAACCAAGAAGGAGAGAACATGGAGGTTTTGGGGTTATGCAATTTAAACAGAGAAAGGTCTTGTCACACCAGTAATACATTTGAGTTGTTTGTTATCAGAGGAGGAAGGGGAGCTTACTAGTCAGAAGAAAGGACAAAAGGAATTAGATTATGGGGTTTCTGAAGAGGAAATGGAGAGCATGGATGAGTCTGATATATAAGAGATTCTCCCTCACAAGACAAGAATGAGGAGGAAGATGAAGATTATATTCCATCAGAGAAAAGAAATGCCAAGGACAAAAAACCTGTGCAAGGGAAGGGAAAGAGAAATAAGAAAAGATCTACCCCACAGCAGAAAAAAGGTAGATCAAAGGGAAGGGGCAAACAACAAACAAGTAATGGCTGTCATCATTTGGAGTGCAAGGGGTGTGAACAATAATCAGACCATGGATTATTTAGCTTTGATGATTCAACAGTATAAACCTTGGTTGGTAGCGATCCTAGAACCTAAAGGATCAGGAAGAAAAATTGGAAAAGTAGCTAAGAAACTGAAGTTTAAAAAGGCTGCTCATGGAAATCCAGTAAATACACACATCTGGTTATTTTGGCAAGAAGGGGTTAATGTCGATATTATCCAAGTAACAAAACAATTCATCACAGTTAGGATTACTGCTGGAAGTGATATAACTGGTCTTATGACTCTTGTTTATGCAAGTACTGAGAAAGTGGAAAGAAGAATATTGTGGGAAGATCTCATTCAATCTCAGCAAGGCAGCTCTGAAGCTTGGATTTTGGGAGGTGATTTTAATACAATCACTCAAACTATGGAAAAAGTAGGGGGCAATGGTTGGGATTTTGGATCGATGGATGAATTCAACAATTTCATCATGAATGCAGGAGTTACTGACATGGGATATGAAGGGGGTACTTTCACATGGTGTAATGATCATGAAGGAAATAGTAGAATTTGGCAAAGATTAGATAGGGTCTTGGCTAATGGAGAATTTCTAGTTAAACATGGGCAATTGAGAATCACACATCTAGCAAGGATAGCTTCTGATCACTCTCCAATCTTGATAGAGCTAAAGGACTTGCCAAAAACAAAAGGTATTTTTCGATTCCAAAAAATGTGGCTGGATCACCTAATTTTCAACAATTTGTAGCTCCGATTTGGGGTTCAATCAATATAGAAGGCTCTGCTATGCTAGTGTTACACAGAAAACTTCACTTGCTCAGAAAAGCTCTTAAAAGTTGGAATTGGAACATTTTTGGGAATATATACAGGAAGATGGAAAAATTGCAAGATGATATCATCAGGTTAGAGAATTCTATACATCAAGGAGGAAACATGGAGGTAGAACACAGATTACAGGAGACAAAGGAGGAATTAAGTACAGTTTTGAGGTGGGATATGGAGATGAAGCAACAGAATTCAAGGTAATTATGAATTCAAGAAGGTGACAGAAACAGTGCCTTTTTTCATGCTTGTATCAAAGATAGAAAGAGAAAGAATAGAGTCAGGATTAAACTGATTGATGGCACTTGGTGTGAGGAGGATCAGGAAGTGGGAGATTTAGCAGCCATGCATTTTTCTACAATGTTTACCTCTGAAGCTCACCACATTGATGGGTCTCTATTTGAAAATATAGAACCTAAAGTCACAAGGGAAATGAATCAGCAGTTGCAGGTCAGTCCAGAGGAGGAGGAAATCTGGAAGGTAATTAAATCTTTAAATCCTAATAGCTCTCCTGGTTGTGATGGCTTCAATGGGCACTTTTTCCAAGGTTGTTGGGATATAATAAAAGATGTAATTGCTGCTTCCAAGGAATTCTTTGCAGGCCAACAGATGCACAGAGGGTTTGCTGCAAATGTCATTGTTCTGATCCCTAAGGTGGAAAAGCCAGAAGAGTTTAAAGACTTGAGACCAATAAGTTTGTGTACTTTTTTCAGTAAAATCCAGTCAAAATCCTAACCCTGAGACTATCCAGTTTTCTTACCACCTTGATTTCCCCAGAACAGGCAGGATTTGTTCAAGGGAGAAGCATTCAGGAAAACATTGCTTTAGCTCATGAAATGGTGCACAGAATTGATAGAAGGATTGCTGGGCACAATGTAGTTTTCAAGCTAGACATGTAAAAAGCCTACGATAGATTGGAGTGGGATTTTATTCTTAAAGCCTTGGAGACTCTAGGTTTCGACAACAATAATGTGAACTTGTTTGGGAGGATTTTGCAAGGTAATAGATACTCAATAAGGATAGAAGGGAAATTATATGGATTTTTTGAGTCTACAAGGGGTGTGAGACAAGGAGATCCCCTATCTCCTTTATTATTCATATTGGCACAGGAGATATTGTCGATAAACCTAAAGAGGGCTGTCCAAGAAGGTATATTCAGACCATACAATCATGGGAAAGGAGGTGGGTTCTCACTCATTTATTATATGTTGATGATATGGTGCTTTTTTGCAATGGCAAACAGCGATCGATTGAAGGTTTGAGAAAATTATTGGGAAGATATGAATCCTCATCTGGGCAGTTAATTAATATGGAGAAAAGTGGTTTCTACACAGCTTCTTATGTTAGTAGGAGAGATAAGGGAAGAATAGCAAGATGGTCAGGATCGAGAAAATTCTTTTCCCATGAAATACTTGGGAGTTCCCCTGTTTAAGGGAAGATTAAAAAGGGAATACTTATCTCATATAGAAAATTCTATTTCAAAAAGGATCAAGGGATGGAAAGCCAAGCTGTTAAGTTTAGGGGGAAAGTTAACCCTTTTGAACTCAATTCTGACAAGTATCCCCTTGTATTCAATGGGGGTTCTCAAACTGCCCAAGGGTGTTATTACTCATTTAAATAGACTGTTTTCTGGATTCTTGTGGAATAATGGCGAGGAAGAAAAGACTCATTGGTTGTCTTGGTCAAAGGTTTGTAGACCTAAATTGGAAGGAGGTTTGGGTTTGAGAAGGATGGAGGACATCAATAATGCCTTGATAGCTAAGTTAGCTTGGTCCTATTCTCAAGGACAGTCTTTATGGGCCAGATTTATGAAAGACAAATTTAATGATCAGAGGTCAACTGTGGCTTCCCATATATGGAAATCTGTTATCAAAGTTCTTCCAATTCTTAATCAGCATTGCATGTGGGAGGTTGGAAAAGGGGATATCAGTTTCTGGAATAGCAATTGGATGGGCACGGTTTTGAATGGAAATTCTGTGGATAACCTAACTGTTAAGGTATTCAACAGAAACACACTATGCTCCCTTTCATTCCTGAGCAGCTCCATGATGAGGGGATTAACAGAGTGACTTTAAGCCAAGATGAACCTGATCATTTGAGGTTTACATTATCAAAGACTGGGAATTTTGAGACAGGAATCTGGTGGAACTCTCTAAGGAACAAAGGAAGAATAACCAAGTGGGGGCAAAGAATTTGGCATAAATTCATTCCCACTAAAGTAAGTGGTTTCTGGTGGAGGATGGTTCTGAATGGTTTAGCTGTGGTTGAGAGACTTCAAGCTAGAGGAATATACATGGTATCTCAATGTCTGTGCTGTAAAACTCAACCTCAACATGAAACTTGTGCACACTTGTTTCTGCATTCAGAGTTAGCTACTGGAATATGGCAACAGTTAGCTGCAGTGTTTACCATTTCACATCAGTATGATAACTTTGATAATCTGTGGGATACCTGGATGACCAAAACCTCTCAGAGATCTCAAATAGGAATGGTTAGATTGGGGGTGATGATGTTCACTTGTTGGGAGATATGGAAGGCTAGATGCAAGATGAAGTATGAGAAAAAACCAATAATCATGCAAGAAATTCTGAAACAGATCAGAAGTGGCATACAAGAAATATGTGTCAACTACACTCCTAAATCAGAACATAGGGCATCTGATTTGATTATCTTGAGGCAGTTGAATGTGTCCATTAGAATGCCAAAGATCAGAAAGTGGATAAAAGTTAGATGGGAGGCACCTAATCAACATGAACACAAGCTGAATACTGATGGTTCTTCTAAACAAGGAATCTGCACAGGTGGTGGAGTTATAAGGGATTACAGAGGTGCTGTTTTAGGGGCATTTTCAAACATTTATGGCCTTGGCACTAACATGAAGGGAGAAATCTTGGCTCTAAGGGATGGTTTAAAGTTGTGTCATCATTTGCAATGTCAACAGATTTGTGTAGAATCGGATTCTATGGTGGCTGTCTCAGTTTTGAAAGGAAACTATGTAGGTCCATGGGCCTTTTCTTATGAACTGAAGGAATGCAAAGAGTTATGTGGAGATTGGAGTATTGGTCATGTAAATAGAGAGGGTAATGGTGTGGCTGACAGGTTAGCCAATGAGGCTCATGTTCATAAAGGAAGACAAGTATATACTACACCACATGGTTTGCTAAGAGATGTTTGTAATGCTCTTCATAAGGACCATTCTGGGGTTTACTCTTATAGACAAATATAGTGTAGAGAGTATAGATAGATATAGCTTAGAGAGTATGGATAGACACATGTTTTTCGACAATTGTAATAGCTTAGCTTCGAGGTTTAGGCTCCATGTCACTTTTGTGAATGGTTGTCCCCCTCATGTAAACACTTGAATTTTCTTGTGATTAATAAAATTCCCTCAGGTACCGTCCTGGTTCCTCTAAAAAAAACAAAAGGAATAAACGATTCTTATTTTAAGATGGAGGGTGTTATTATTCCTTCCAAATACTGCACACAAGTCAGCCATTAATATTTGCTTCTTCAATATTTTAACTCGAGTCCCCCAAGCAAAGAAAAGTGGGTTTGGCATATCCCACTCCATCTTGAACAAAGCAAACAAGATTCTCCTTAGCACCTCCACCAGTTAGCATTCTCAGAATTTTGGCTATCATCTCCATGTCTTTAACTGCCTGTCTCATATAAAATTTATTAAATGTTGAACCTCCTCCACTTAGCATTTTCAAAATACATGTATAAAACATTTTATAGTTTGTTAATCATACACATTTTCTCTTTATTGGCTTGAACAAGCTATGTTTCCCTCCTTTTGAACAGAAGATTTTAGATAGCTGAATGACGTAAATTATTTGAGTATAATGGGAAATATTAAAAGATTATATTCAAAGATTTTAGGCTAATTAGCCTATTAGATCCTTATGAAGTTTATTTGGGTTACTTCATTGCATGCTAGAACAGCAAAACACAGAAAATATGTTTTTCTGTGATATTTGATCTATGGCATAAGCTTGTTTAACTTGTTAAGCGGACCTTGTGTGTTACATGGTTGTTTAGAGTCTCGTAAGGATATGGTGATTATGACATTTTCTGGCCTGTTCTAGGTTTGATTCATGTTTGTGGCCAGATAATCTGCCAAACATTGATGACAGATTCTTTTCTGGTCTTGATGCAAGTTTTTGCAGAACCTTAGGGAACTTGAGACGCTGGGAATAATTTGTGATTATGTAGAAAACTAAAATAAATTTTCAAGGATACCTTGATTTAGACGTTACTGTGCTATGGGCTAGAAACTGAAGACTCTCCTTGAATTTGCTGAACTTTGAATCTGTTCACGTCTAGTGACTTTGTCCTGTCTGGTACCTGGCAAGGATTTCTTTTGCTCCATTGTAATTCCTTAACATATGCTATTTGAGACAATAAATCTCAGATTGTTAATGGATTATCTGTACTTGTGTGAATAATTAACTGTCTTCATGACATTTTTACAAACTTAATTCCCAAAGCAGCCTACTGACTGTTGTCACTTGGGAATAATTTTGTGTATTTTTATACATGTTTTTGCATCTTCATGCATTATGGTTGAGTAGCTCCAAGGAAAAACAACGAAATTAAGAACTGGATGCAATGGCGAAGCCACATTAAGCTAATGGGGGTCATTCGACTTAACGTCATTTTTATCACCTTTAAATTTAGGAAAATAAACATTTACCACTAAAAATAGTAGTTTTCCAATTTCCTTCTTAACTTTAGGGAAAAAATACTGCTATAACATAATTTTGACCCCCTTCTAATAAAGTCATAGCTTCGCCACTAACTAGATACCTACCCAAATTGCAAGTTTTGAAGTTTAGTAAAAAACGATGCTGAATTTGACAGTGAGTTATTTTTCTCATAAATCGGTCCTCTCAAGTTTGATTCAAGAGATAGAACCCTTGGATGTGAGCCTATTGATTCAATCACAGCTGATACGCATTCAATTGCAAACAAAACACTGGTTAATTGAACACATAGCAAATCTGTACCCCTAGCGGCCTATCCTCGAGCAGTTGATTCTGGACCAGGCGATTTAACTGCAGGTACTTGGGTACTTCTTAGGATGGAATTAGTTGTGCAGCTTTCTCATCAAGCTTTGTCTACCAAGTAGATTTTTCCTTTGCCCAGGTTTCCACTCGAACTAACTAAATCTTTATCTTCGTAAAGCGATACCAGTTCTTCCAGTTTTGGGAGTAAAGGTCAAATCTTAAGCAGCAGATACCGGGTAGCGGTTAAAGTACAGCTCGCACGGTCTAAGAAGTGAGTGGTAGAGGAGTGGCGCGCGGCAACTGGACTGCTATATAAAAAGTGTAGATGGCGGGAACAAGAGGCAAAAGACCTATCAATAGTTCATGATAGGCAAGCCTAGACTTTCCCTGTCCGCATGAAGAGAATAAGCAAAAGGGCAAGTATGCATTGAATGGTAGATGTTCCTCTTTTTCTGTCAAAATTGGACGTTGGGTCATGCTACATTAAACATACAACTTCCAATTTCCTAAATCAACGGAGCCTAAATCGCCTTACCACTAAATTTTGAACTGCTCCTTCGTACTCACTCAATTTGAGACTTCTAATTCTATTTTAGACTTTAATGAACTAGATTTGAGACATTTACATAGAACTTACTCTGATAAGGTGCCTTCTGACAGGCGTAAAGAACTTACTCGTGAACTGAAAAGAAAAGGATTTGGACTCTCAATCTGATCTATGCATGAGATTCAAAAATGAACCTAGAATCTGAGACCTTACCACCTTTTAGTCAAAAGAAAGTCGCTACTAAGATAAATAGGTCCAATCTATCCCTCGCCCTGCAAGCAAGAATTAGATCTTCCTCCCCCCAGACTTCCTTGACATGATCGGACAGTTTGGGCTTTGCCCAGTTCCTATCACTACTTGAACCTACCTCCTTTCTTCTCATGGAACAAAAGTAAAAAACTTTATTTAGCTAGGGAAAAAAACACAGTTAAAATCCATGAACTATTTGTCCTACTGGATCGGCAGGAAAGTAACTTTATTGAATTGAAGTGATCAGCTAGCTCTTCACATGAGTAAAACAACCTAACCTAAATCCCCGGTGGCATGATATTTTATAGACTCCACGCCTACGATCGACAAGTGCGATCACCATTAATCATAAGTTTGAGACAGTTGTACGTCTCCGTGGTGCCGGATGAGCTCCCTACTGTGAACTCAAGGCTCCTCAGAAGCAAGCTTTCCCCCAGGTTAGTCTTTCCTATATAAGGTAAGAAGGGAAAGGAGAGTTACTCGCCTACTCCGTTACTTTTTGCAATGAAGCCACTAAACTGAAAGAAGGCGGTCTTCTCCTCGATGAAAAGAATCACATCAGTAAGTTAACCAAGAGATCAGCACATCAATTCAACTACCCAATTCATGGACTTCAAGAATAAACTAGGAAACCCAAACCAAACCCCGGTTTTTGCTCTACGGTTACTGTGGGCGATTTTAGGGCGATCAAGGTGCGATTAGTGTGTTTTTCATTGTTTCATTGGAATTTCGCCGGAGATGGCAAAACCGCCGGACATTGGCGGTCGTGAATCCATTGCTACACCAATCCCTACCATATCACCAAACAATTTACAAGGTTTTGTAAATTTGAGCGAGAATTTGGGGCAAAATCTAAATTCGCGGCAAAGCTACGCTCGAGCTGTTCAAGGTTCAACAAAAGCTTTCAATGGAATTCAAGGTGTATTGGGGTATGATAAGCTACCTCCGAGGAGGAAATTGAAGGTGGAGAATAAACCTGCTGTGATTTTTTCGAGCTTAGAATTGGCAGCTGCGAATAACAGGCTTCGTCATTCAATGGTGTTGAAGTTTTCGGCGGGTCGACCAACTTTACAACAGATTCAGGAGCATATCAGGCAGAATTGGCAGCTAAAAGGTGAATTTGTGGTAAGTCTAATTGATCCAAGGCATGTAGGCATTTACATTGGTAGTGAGGATGATCTAAGGCTTGCATTGTCGAAAGAATCTCACATAATTAATAAATGCATGTAAAGAGCATTTCGTTGGACTCCTGAATTCAGTTTAGATGTTGAAAATCCATTAGTAGCAGTTTGGATTAGACTGCCAGGCATACCTTGGACTTTCTACAATGGTGCTTTGCTAGAATGTATTGGTAATGAATTGGGAAGATTTTTGAGGGTGGATAATAGAACATTTGGATTGACTAATCAAATGTATGCAAGGATTTGTGTAGAAATTGATGTTTCTAAACCTTTGGAAACTGAGATTTGGATAGGTGAATCCAAGGAAAATGGTTTTTGGCAAAAAGTGCCTTATGAGGGAATATTGCATATTGTAGTGAATGTGGCCTGCTTGGGCACTCAATTGGTATATGTAGGAAAGCAAAAGGGAGATCTGAGTTTGGTAAATCAAAGTGGACTATGGGGCAACAAGAAAAAGTGAATGGTAAAAGACCAATGCTCAATGGAGGAGAAAACAGGGGAGAATACAAGAAAACAGACTTGGGTGCAAACAGAAAGGAAACATGATAGGGAAGCTTCTACCAGCAATTTAAAGGAGCAAAGTATTGTTTTGGATAAAGGAATCAAGCAAAAGGATGAAATGGCAAATAATCAGAAAAAGCAGGTGTTTATTGGTGGAAAACAAATAATCTTTTTGGAGAAAATTCCAGAAGAAGAGGTAGAGGAAGGACAAATTGTTGATGAAGATTGTGATCAGGTTGAGGTAGTGCAAAAGGAAGGTGAGTTTGTGAAGAGTACCCCAGATAAGACAAAGGAAGATGAATCCAGTCAGAACAGGGATAGAGAAACTGGAGATGCTGAAATTATTGGGGATGTGAGGCTGGAAAGGAAGAAGGGAAATGAGAATGAGGAAGAAAATGGAAATGCTATCAATCATATTCAATCTACACAGATGGAAGGAAATGGGGAGAATGATATCAGAAAGGAGATAGATAGAAAGGCACAAATGGGAACTCAGAAGGAAGTGGATCAAACAGAATTTGACAAGGATTTTGTCTCACCTCTAATGGAAACTATAGATACAGCAGATGGAGGTCAGCAGGAGAATCTTCCTCTGTGTACTTTTAATAAAACTGCTTCTTGCCATATCAGTAATTCTTTGGGACCTCTAACAATCGATAATGAAGAAGCAAGTACTTTGAGAAAAATTGATAAGGATCAGGTGGATTATGGAGCATCAGAGGATGAAGGAGACATCTTGGAAGATCAATTTCCCATTGACAAGGATGAGGAAGATGAGGAGTACCAACCAGTTAAATAAAATGTGGGAGGAAGGCCAAAGAATCAAAATATGAAGAAAAAGAAGAAGAATACCCATACCCCTCAACAAAAAAGGGGCAGATCAAGGGGAGTAGGCAAGAAAAACAACAAATAGATGGGAATTCTAATTTGGAATGCAAGAGGGATAAATAATCCTCAAACTATGGATTATTTGTCTCTGTTAATTCAGCAATATAAGCCTTGGATAGTGGCTATTTTAGAACCAAAATGTAATGGAAAGAAGATGGAAAAAATTGCAAAAAAGCTTAGATTCAAGAAGACAGCTCATGGCAACCCTATAAACACTCACATATGGCTGTTTTGGCAAGAAGGAATTAGTGTGGACATTATCAGAGTGACTAAACAGTCTATCACTGTAAGGATAACTGCAGGTAGTGATATAACTGGATTGTTAACCTTTGTTTATGCAAGTGTTGAATGAATAGAAAGGAGGATCTTGTGGGCAGATTTATCTCAAGTTCATCATAACAGTCAAGAAGCATGGATGATAGGGGGAGATTTCAATATTATTTCTCAAACTGCTGAAAAAGTTGGAGGTAATGGATGAGATTTTGGCTCAATGGATGAATTTAATAACTTCATCACTGCTGCAGGTCTAGCTGATGTGGGCTGTGAGGGTAGCATATTCACATGGAGTAATGATCATGAAAATAGAAGTAGAAGGATATGGCAGAGGTTGGATAGGGTGCTCTCAAACGGTGTTTTCATTCTCAACCATGGTCAACTTAAAGTCTCTCATTTGGCTAGGGTTGCATCAGATCATACTCCCCTTTTAATAGAGCTGAAAGATGTGAAAAAACCTAAGAGTGTGTTTAGATTCCAAAAGATGTGGTTGGACCATCCTTCTTTCCAACAGTTTGTAGCTAACATTTGGAACTCAATCGATTATTTAGGTTCTCATATGATGACTCTGCATAGAAAGTTGTATGTCCTCAGAAGGGCCCTAAAGAATTGGAACTGGACAGTTTTTGGGAATATATACAGAAAGATGGATCAGCTCCAAGATGAAATCATCAAGCTGGAAAGTGCTATACATCACAATAGCAATAGAAATACTGAGGAGAAGCTGCTGGAAGTCAAAACGAGTTTCAAACAGTTTTAAGATGGGATATGGAAATGAAACAGCAAAAATCAAGGCAGTTATGGCTTAAGGAAGGGGACAGGAATAGCTCCTTTTTTCATGCTTGTATTAAGGAAAGAAAGAAAAGGAATAAAACCAGAATCAAGTTGATAGATGGTACTTGGTGTGAGGAGGAGCAGGAGATAGGAGATTTAGCAACTTTGCACTTCTCAACTATGTTTAAATCAGAAAACCATGTCATTGATGATACCCTTTTTGATCATATTGTGCCCAAAATGACAATGGAGATGAATCAACAACTCACAGTCAATCCAGAGGAAGAAGAGATATGGCAGGTTATTCAATCTCTAAATCCTAGCAGTGCTCCTGGAAGTGATGGGTTCAATGGACATTTTTTTCAAGGATGTTGGAATATAATCAAACATGATGTGGTAGCTGCCTCGAGAGAATTTTTTGGTGGACAGGAGATGCATAGAGGTTTTGCCTCTAATGTCATTGTTTTAATCCCAAAGGTAGACAGGCCTGAGGAATTTAAGGACCTAAGACCTATAAGTCTTTGCTCTTTCTTTAGCAAAATTCAGTCCAAGATCCTCACTCTAAGGTTAGCAAGATTCCTTCCTAGTCTGATTTCACCTGAGCAGGCTGGTTTTGTGAAGGGAAGAAGCATTCAAGAAAACATTGCCCTAGCTCATGAGTTGATTCACATAATAGATAGGAAAATTCCAGGTCACAATGTTGTTTTCAAGTTGGACATGTCGAAGGCCTATGATAGATTGGAATGAGATTTTATTTTTAAGCCTTTGGAATCCTTTGGCTTTGATGAAAGAAGTATGAAGTTGTTTAGGAGGATCTTACAAGGTAACAGATATTCCATAAGAATTGATGGGAAGTTATATGGTTTTTTTGAATCAACAAGGGGAGTCAGACAGGGAGATCCCTTATCCCCCCTATTGTTCATTCTAGCTCAAGAGGTTTTATCTCTGAATTTGAAAAAGGCTGCTCAAGAAGGAAAATTCAACACTTATAATCATGGACCCATCTACTCTATGCTCATGACATGGTTTTATTCTGCAATGGAAAGCAAAGATCGATAGAAGGGCTTAGACAACTTCTTGGCAGATATGAGAGTTCTTCAGGTCAGTTGATAAACCTAGAGAAGAGTGGCTTCTACACAGCCAACCATGTTAGCAGAAGGGACAGGGGAAAGATAGCCAGGTGGTCAGGGTGTAAACAAAATGAATTTCCAAAGAAATGCCTTGGCATTCCATTGTTTAAAGGGAGAATGAAAAGGGAGTATCTGGCAAACTTGGAGAGATCAATCACAAGGAGAATAGGTGGCTGGAAAACAAGATTGTTAAGCATGGGAGGCAAGTTAACCCTTCTTACCTCGGTTCTTACTAGCATCCCCATTTATTCCATGGGAGTCCTCAAAATTCCAAAAGGAGTAATCCATCAGTTAAGCAGTTTATTCTCAGCCTTCTTATGGAATAATGGAGATCAGGAGAAAGCTCATTGGATTTCATGGAACAAGGTGTGTAGACCTAAACAAGAGGGAGGTCTAGGTATCAGAAATATGGAGGAAATCAATAATGCTTTGATTACAAAATTAGCTTGGTCATACTTACAAGGACAGTCTCTTTGGGCCTCCTTTATGAAAGATAAGTTTCAAGGTCAAAATTCTACAGTAGCTTCACATATTTGGAAATCTGTGATTAACATGATTACAAAGATTGATCAGCAATGCATTTGGGAAGTTGGAGAAGGTGAGATTAGCTTCTGGAATGACAATTGGACAGGTTCAATTTTGGGTGGTACCACTGAGAACAGTTTAACTGTGAAAGAAGGGCTGCAGCAGATTCAATCCATGCTTCCTCTCATCCTAATTCAATATCATGAGGAGATTACAAGGGTGAGATTAACTCCAGGTATGCTTGATAAACTTCGATTCAAATTATCCATATCTGGCAAGTTTGAAACAGTTGTTTGGTGGGATTATAGCAGAATAAGATCTCCTGTAGTCAAATGGGGTCTGAAAATATGGAATCAATACATTCCTACAAAAGTTAGTTGCTTTTGGTGGAGGATGATGTTAAAAGGGCTGCCTGTGGATGAAAGATTACAGAATAGAGGTATTTGCATAGTCTCACAGTGCCTGTGTTGTAAAAATCAGCCTCAGCAGGAAACTATTGAGCATTTATTGTTACATTCAGAAGTTGCTTTAGAAATATGGCAACATCTAGCTTCCTTATTTGGACTTACCCATCAATATCTTTCTATGGAACACTTGTGGGATGTTTGGATGGAGAAAACCTCAAGAAGAGCACAGATAGGCATGGTTAGATTGGGTACCATGATGTTTGCCTGTTGGGAATTATGGAAGGCAAGATGCAAGAGGAAATATGAAGATAAGCCTATAATTGTTCAAGAAATTCTGAAACAAGTGAGAAGTGGGGTCCAAGAAATGTGTTCAACCTTTACTCCAAAAACAGAGCATAAAGGAGGTGATCTGATTATATTGAGGCAGTTGAATGTGTCTGTTAGAATTCCAAAGATCAGAAAGTGGATAAAAGTCAGATGGGAGGCTCCTAAACAGTCTGAATATAAGCTTAACACTGATGGTTCCTCTAAACAGGGAATTTGCACTGGTGGTGGAGTTATAAGGGTCAGCAGAGGTGCTGTTTTAGGGGCATTTTCAAACTTCTATGGTTGTGGTACCAATATGAAGGGAGAGATTTTGGCTCTAAGGGATGGTTTAGAGTTGTGCCATCATTTACAATGTCAGCAAGTTGGTGTGGAAAGTGATTCTATGGTGGCTGTTTCTGTATTGAAAGGAGTTTATGAAGGTCCATGGGCTTTTTCTTATGAGTTGAAGGATTGCAAAGATCTTTGTGGACATTGGAATATTAGTCATGTATATAGAGAGGGTAATGGTGTGGCTGATAGGTTAGCCAATGAGGCTCATGCTCATAGAGAAAGCAAAGTGTATACTTCATCACATAGTTTGCCAAGAGATGTTTGTAATGCTCTTCATAACGACCATTCTGGTGTCTATTCTTATAGACAGGTATAACATAGTGAGTATAGATAGTCATAACTTAGAAAGTATAGATAGACATATGTCATTAGTCGATAATTGTAATAGGTTAGCGATGAGGTTTAGGCTCCATTTCACTATTAGTGAATGGTTGTCCCCCTCTTGTACATCTTTATGGTTTTGTGATTAATAAAATTTTCCCAGGTACCGTCCTGGTTCTAATAAAATAAAAAAAAAAAAAAGGAATAAACTAGTACATGTATCAAGAATAAACTAGTACATGTATGGCCAACTCTAGAAGAAAAGAAAGTTCTAAAGATCAGGCACTGGTTCATTCCAAAATTTCAGTAATTTCTTATAAAAATCGAGGAGCCATCCCTTGCTTCAGGAAATTCATTATCAATTCTCACTAGTACTGGATGAAAAGGTAGCCTCATATCCAACATCAAATACGCATTCAGTAGCGGTTTTTCCTCCATCTACTCATACAAAAGCATCGCTGACGAGCAGCCTATTCTGATTGAATTACCTACACTGCCAACTCTAAGAGCAGATAGGCAAACTTGGGTTATCGTCTCAAGCCTAAACCTTAAGGGGCCTTTTTATCTTTGCACTCACAACAAAAATTCATTAAGCTTTGCCAGGAATATGACTAGCCTTTCATAACAGGTCTCAGTCCAAGGAAAGTCATTCCAGCCCTGCTCAAAATTAAGCATGTCTATCGTTCTATTTCGCACATGAGAAAAAGAGTTCGCTTAAGACTTATTTAAAAATGGGGGGGGGGGGTACTACTACGACCAATTGAAAGAACACGCCTTCATTTCATTTTGGGATGCCACGAAAACAATGTCAACTTTGATTGAAAAGTCAAGCTTAAATGACAAGATTCAATAGGTACTACATTGTCGAGTTGCGATTACATCCCTGACTGATTGAAAGAACAAGCCTTCATTTTTGTGATGATCATAATGATCTTTAAAACATCTACAACGATACATAAACCTAAAGCTTTTCATATTGTGAATAGTAGTGTATGGTTGTGAAGAAATTACATTATATAGGGTAGTACTGTAAATAGAATTGACAGACCTACGTCGTCTACAGCTACATCTTCACATTTTGCAGATCTAGTTAAAGCAACAAATGACACCCATCCCAACTATCAGCATCGTAGGGACCAAAATGATTCTTGAATATTCGGTTTGTCACATGCATTGTGCGCCAGTTCGGTTGGTTAAAGTAATTTTTATTTTATTTTTGTACTTATCAGGGAAAAAATGTTTTTTTTTGAAAATTCTCTATATACTTATGCTGAGAAAATACCAATATGAAGATCCTAAACCCTAGAACAAATGTACTCCCTCCGTCCCAATATTTAGTTCACCATTTTGGTCCCGGCACGCAAATTAAGGATGAAGAAAATGTTGTGAGTGTAATAGTAAAATAGGAGAGAGAATGAGTGGAGGAAATAGTAAATTTGAAAAGTGTTGTGAGTGTAATAGTGAAATAGGAGAGAGAATGAGCGGAGGAAATAGTAAAGATTATTTGCCAAAAAAAGGAAAGTTGAAGCTTTAAATGGGACACCCAAAATGGCAAAGGTGAAGTTATTAATGGGATGGAGGGAGTATGTGATAGAGGGAGATAAGGAGGAACCTTGCAAGGCCAATTTTCACGAAAGAAATGGCAGACGACGCGGTCGCTAGCTTTAACAATTGAAAAAAAATCCTTTTCGTTATGGATCTCGGAGTATTCGCCGTGGCCAAGGGCAACCCAACGGCTACGCTTCTCAGCCATCTTCTTCATCTGCTGCAACCGTCGCTCTCGGAGGACCTCAATGTCTTCGAGGTCAAGCCGATCCAAGGCGGAGATCTCTTCATCGATACTGTCTTCTACTGCTTTGGCGACCGTCAGAACTTGCTTCTCTATGATCTGCCACAAACAAATGAGAATTAACCTCCATTAACTTTCATCATATATATGTATGCACATACAGAGGGGGAGAGAGAGAGGCGGAAATGCAGTACCTCTTGAACCTTATCCACCATTGATGTAGTAGTTGAAGATGTAATTGGCAAATTGAAATTGTAAATGGCAATGGAAATTGGAGGGGGAGGGTCCGGATCTCCGCGGTTGATTGAATTGGGAGAACGGACCGGAGAGGGGAGGGAGGTGAAAGATTGAGGGGAGGTCCGGATCTCTGCCGCGGTTGATTGAATTGGGAGAACGGACCGGAGAGGGGAGGGAGGTGAAAGATTGAGGGAAATCTGGTTTTTTTTTTTTTTTTTTTTTTTTTTTGCAAAAATTATACTTCTGTCATTAAACTTTAGCATTTCAACATGTTGTTAATTCAAAATATCCTCTTTGAAATTTTGCATTTTTCAAAATGTACTCGCTCCCCGTCTACATTCTCGTCAAAAACCTAACAAAGCTAGTAACGTGACTTCACATAACTAACTTTCGTTAGGAATTAATATAAATTATTCCTTAGGAATTATGAGCTAGTATAACGTGTTATATTAATTAACTTGTAGTCCTCAACATCTAGGTTAAGAACTTAACGAAATTCAGTCATGTGATGTCAAATAGCTAGTTTTCGTTAAATATTTAGTGAATTTATTGATGGAGAAAGCACATTTTGAAAATTATGAAACTTCAATGATGAAATTTTGAAAAAAAAAGTTTCACATAAGTTGGCAAATTAGTTCAACGGCACAAAAAATTGCATGGAGGGCCAAAAAATTTGGATACCATTTGATACTCCATTCCTGCATCAAAATGGAAAATACATTTGGGCCTAGTCTTGAATACGATGGAGCCGGACTGTGTGTTGAATTATGATGAGAATTAATCTCTATTAACTTTCATCATATATATATGTATGCACATGCAGAGGGGGAGAGAGAGAGAGGCGAAAATGCAGTACCTCTTGAACCTTATCCGCCATTGATATAGTAGTTGAAGATGTAATTTGCAAATTGAAATTGTAAATGACAATGGAAATTGGAGGTGGAGGGGGAGGGGGAGGGTCCGGATCTTCGCGCTTTAGGTTGATTGAATTGGGAGAATGGACAGGAGAGAGGGGAGGGAGGTGAAAGATTGAGGGGAAGACAATGAATCAGTGTATCTGGTTTTTTTTATTTTTATTTTATTTTTTGTGCAAAAATTATATTTTCATAATTAAACTTTAGCATTTCAACATGTTCTCACTAAACTTTTTAATTCAAAATATCCTCTTTGAAATTTTGCATTTTTCAAAATGTGCTCACTCCCCGTCTACATTCTCGTCAAAAGCCTAACAAAAGCTAGTAACATGACTTCACATAACTAACTTTCGTTAGGAATATTCCTTAGGAATTATGAGTTAATGACGTGTTATACTAATTAACTTGTAGTCTTCAACATCTAGGTTAAGAACTTAACAAAATATAGTCATGTGATGTCAAGTAGCTGTTTTTTTTTTTAAAAATTAGTGAATTTATTGATGGAGAAAGCACATTTTGAAAACTATGAAACTTCAATGAGGAAATTTTGAAAAAAAAAAGTTTCACAGAAGTTCGCAAATTAGTCCAACGGCCGAAGAGACAAAAATTACAAGGAGGGGCCAAAATGATTCTTGAATCTTCGGTTTGTCACATGCATTGTGCGCCAGTTCGGTTGGTTAAAGTTAATTTTTTTTTTTTGTACTTATCAGGGAAAAATGTTTTTTATTAAATTCTCTATATAGTTATGCTGAGAAAATACTAATATGAAGATCCTAAACCCTATAACAAATGTATGTGATAGAGGGAGATAAGGAGGAACCTTGCAAGGCCAATTTTCACGAAAGAAATGGTAGACGATGTGGTCGCTAGCTTTAACAATTGAAAAAAAATCCTTTTCGTTATGGATCTCGGAGTATTCGTCGTGGCCAAGGGCAACCCAACGGCTACGCTTCTCAACCATCTTCTTCATCTGTTGCAACCGTCGCTCTCGGAGGACCTCAATGTCTTCGAGGTCAAGCCGATCCAAGGCGGAGATCTCTTCATCGGTACTGTCTTCTACGGTTTTGGCGACCGTCAGAACTTGCTTCTCTATGATCTGCCACAAACAAATGAGAATTAACCTCTATTAACTTTCATCATATATATGTATGAAGATACAGAGGGGGAGAGAGAGAGAGGCGGAAATGCAGTACCTCTTGAACCTTATCAGCCATTGATGTAATAGTTGAAGATGTAATTCGCAAATTGAAATTGTAAATGGCAATGAAAATTGGAGGGGGAGGGTCCGGATCTTCGCGCTTTAGGTTTATTGAATTAGGAGAACGGGCTGGAGAGGGGAGGTGAAAGATTGAGGGGAAGACAATGAATTAGTGAATCTGTTTTTTTGTTTTTATTAATTATTTTTTGTGCAAAAATTATATTTTCGTCATTAAACTTTAGCATTTCAACATGTTCTCACTAAACTTTTTAATTCAAAATATCCTCTTTGAAAGTTTGCATTTTTCAAAATGTGCTCACTCCCCGTCTACATTCTCGTCAAAAACCTAACAAAAACTAGTAACATGACTTCACATAACTAACTTTCGTTAGGAATTAATATAAATTATTCCTTAGGAATTATGAGTTACTGACGTGTTATACTAATTAACTTGTAGTCTTCAACATCTAGGTTAAAAACTTAACGAAATACAGTCACATGATGTCAAATAGCTTATTTTTGTTAAATTTTTAGTGAATTTATTGATGGAGAAAGCACATTTTGAAAATTATGAAACTTCAATGAGGTTTTGAAAAAGAAGTTTCACAGAATTTGGCAAATTAGTCCAATGGCCGAAGAGACAAAAAATTACGAGGGACCAAAAAATATTCTTGAATCTTCGGTTTGTCACATGCATTGTGCGCCAGTTCGGTTGGTTAAAGTTATTTTTATTTTGTTTGTACTTATCAGGGAAAAAATGTTTTTTTTGAAAATTCTCTATATAGTTATGCTGAGAAAATACCGATATGAAGATCCTAAACCCTCTAACAAATGTATGTGATAGAGGGAGATAAGGAGGAACCTTGCAAGGCCAATTTTCACGAAAGAAATGGCAGACGACGCGATCGCTAGCAAACAATTGAAAAAAAATCCTTTTCGTTGTGGATCTCGGAGTATTCGTCGAGGCCAAGAGCAACCCAATGGCTACGCTTCTCAGCCATCTTCTTCATCTGCTGCAACCATCGCTCTCAGAGGTCCTCAATGTCTTCGAGGTCAAGTCGATCCAAGGCGGAGATCTCTTCATCGGTACTGTCTTCTACGGCTTTGGTGACCGTCAAAACTTGCTTCTCTATGATCTGCCACAAGCAAATGAGAATTAACCTCCATTAACTTTCATCATATATATGTATGCAGATACAGAGGGGGAGAGAGAGAGAGAGAGAGAGAGAGAGAGAGGCGGATATGTAGTACCTCTTGAACCTTATCTGCCATTGATGTAGTAGTTGAAGATGTAATTTGCAAATTGAAATTGTAAATGGCAATGGAAATTGGAGGGGGAGGGTGAAAGCGTGAGCTTTTTAGGAAACTAATTATTGTTTCCTTATTTCAAAAGACTTCTATATGATAAATAGATTTTGGAACTTTCATGGAGATTTATAAGTATTCTACTTTGACTGGGAATTGTAAATATAGTAAATATCTTTTATTTATGTACATAGTTTTATATTAGGACTAACCCACTAATATTTGATTTCCTTGTGAGTGTGTTTTATGTTTTCATATAGGAAAAGGATTCTCACAAAGGAAGAGGTCGATTGCATGAAGATCTTCTCAATGGTGCACTATAAATACAAGACATTCAGCACATGAGAAGCTACGGATTTTAGAGAGAAAAATACACATACTTCTTTACATACGACCTTGTTGATTTTAGGTTGTGAGCTTACATCCGTAACTCACATCTAGGTTTTCATAAAGTTCTCTTGTTTTACTTCTGATTGAATAAGTCCTACTTGGGAAAGGGGAGTTGTTCATATCGTAGAAGGTGATTAGAACTTGTTTAGTATTTTCATATTTTAGTTTTTCACTTATTTGTTTTTGTAAGAAACAAAAGTTTTTATAGTGAAAAGTTTTGGGCGTAAGCCTAGTTTGCGATCACACAGATCGGTAGCGTAAATAAATCTTGAGTTATTGCATTTAATTTGCTTTTATTTACTTTATTCCATTGCATTATACGTGGATGTGTGGACGGTTGTGAGACACATACGTACTCACATCCTTTGCCTGTTGCGTGATCTAAGTTTCCTAGCTACACGACACTTTCTATTGGTATCAGAGCCAACTCTCGAAATATTACTGAGTGTTGATCCAGAAAGTGTAGTCATTATGGAATGCCAAAATCACCAAAATAGGCCTCCTGTCTTGGATGGCACAAATTATTCTCTTTGGAAGTCTAAGATGCGAAATTACAGCAAAAGTATTGATGAAAGAGCTTGGATGTGCATTCTTGTTGCATGGCAACCTCCTACCGTGGAGAAAAAGCCATCTTCGGTGTTGGTGAGTCCTTTTGAAAGAAAACCCAAGAACAATGGACTCTTGATGAAATACAAGCTGCAAATTACAATTCAAAAGCCATGGGTGCTATTTCCAGCCATGTTTCTGGGAATATGTACAAGCTTATAACAAATGAGAGTATAGCCAAAACTGCTTGGGATATTTTGCAAACTCAATGTGAGGGAGCACCAAGTGTGAAGGCTACCAGGCTTAGAATTTTAATGGATAGGTTTGAGTTACTTCGAATGGAAGAAACAAAGGACACAAACACTGTAGGTCTTGACACTATCATAGGAATCTTGACTGTGTTTGAGCTTAACCTTGAGGCTCAGAAGAAGAACAAAACACACAGTCTTGCCCTTAAAAGTGTTGCTGCTCTACCAAAAGAGCTTGTGGAATTATCCTCTGAAATTGACAAGTCTAATCTTGAAGATGAGGATGTAGCTTTTATTTCAAAGAAATTCAGTTCTATACTGAAAAATAGAAGGATAAGCAAATTCCCCAATAGACCTACTTCGATGCATTTGAAAAGCCAAAACCTAGCAACGATTTGGATTCAAGAAACCAAGTTTTGAAAATAAATCATCTGAATCTGTCCAATGTAGGGCATGTCGTGGCTTTGGTCATTATGCTAATGAGTGTGCTAACACACTTAAAAAGAAGGGAATGAGCTTAAGCGCTACCCTTAGCGACGGTGAGGATGAGGAAGAAGAAGTGGCTAATATGTCTGTCTTAAATTGCCATTCTATATTTAATGCCTTTTCTGCGAGATATAGAAGAATATACTCCTGAAAATCCCTTGGATGTGGGCTCGATTGTGTACACATCCGGTGTCACATCTGACCGAGTCTTTGGCTTGTTTCTCTGTAAAGGAGATTCGAGATGATGAAGATGAAGAAAGGGACATTCCCTATGAGGAACTGTTTGCCACATACAAGGAGCTGCATACAGATTGGATGAAAAGATTGGACAAAATAGAGGTACTTGTTAAGGTAAACAAATTTCTTTCTGATAAATTGGCTGCTTGTGAAGATGAAAAAGCTGTACTTTCAAAAGAAAATGATGCTCAAAAAGATACCATTGCAAGACTTGAAGTCCTTGTGACCAAAAGAGAAGTTGACCTTGAAAAATTCAAGAATGAATGTGAAAAAAATTTGAAAATACTTTTACTAAGTTAAACAAAAGTAAAATGAAAATGGAAGAAGCTTTTTCTATGGGTCAACGTGACAAAATTGGTATAGGTTTTGAAAATAATTTTGTAAAGGAGGGATGTGAGGCTTCTACCTCAAAAATTGTAAAAAAACAAGCTTATAAAGAAAAAATCATTTTGAGTGAGAAAAGACCAAGGAAGAGGCATTACATTTGCCATTCTTTGCCTTACTCACCGGTCACATTAGGCCCTTCATACAAACTCAAGGCCGATAAAAATGCGGTAATTTCAAACGGCCTCGGATGTGTGAGAAGATGTATGCACATCCTAACACACATCCCGTCAATCTGAGACCTCTCGCAACCCAAAAGAAAAGCGTTAAACAGTGGGTGGCCAAACCAATTACCACCTGCAATGTTGTTTACTCTTCCCTCAAGAGTACTGTCTCTGGCTCTTGGTATTTTGATAGTGGGTGCTCTAGGCACATGACTGGAAACCAAGCAGTCCTTCTTGATTATGAAGTGATAAATGGAGGGAAAGTAAATTTTGGTGAAGGTGCTCAAGGAAAGATTGTTGGGAAAGGAACCCTAGATGTCAAGGGTCTCCCAAAATTGCACAATGTGTACCATGTGGAAGGCTTGAAAGCCAACCTAATAAGCATCACCAACCGTGTGATGATGACCTATTTGTGAAGTTTGATAAGCACTTGTGTGAAGTGTTTGATAAGGATAATAAATGTGTGTTTACTGGTCCTAGATCTGCTGACAATTGTTACCAATTTGGTGATAATCTTTCTTGCCTAAGCTCAAAAGCTAATGATGTCAATCTGTGGCACCAAAAATTAGGGCATGCTAGCTGTAGAACTGCGGAAGAACTTCAAAAGTTTGAAGCTATTAAAGACCTCCCTAAACCGAACTTCAAGAACCACGATGTCCGTGGTTCATGTCAAAAGGGAAAACAAACAAAAGCATCACATAAAAAGGTCCAACAATGCTCCACAACTGGATGTTTGGAGATGATTCACACTGATTTAATGGGACCGATTGAAGTAGAAAGCTTTGGTAGGGAAAAAGTATGCCTTTGTGTGTGTTGATGATTATTCTAGGTACACTTGGGTAATGTTCTTAAGAGAAAAGTCGAAACAATTGGAGAATTCAAGAATTGGTACAAAAGAGTTAGAAATCTTTATGGTCTTAAGACTGTGAGGATTAGGTCTCGACCATGGTACCGAATATGAGAATCAAATGTTCACCAATTTTTGCAATTCTAAGGGAATCACTCATGAGTTTTCTCGCACCAATCACCCTACAAAGAAATGGAATTGCTTGAAAGAAAGAATAGAACCTTGCAAGAAATGGCTAGGGTCATGCTAAGTTCCAAGAACTTGTCCAAGAAATTTTGGGCGAAGCTTTAAACACCGCTTGCCACATTGGCGATAGGGTGTTTCTAAGGATTGGTATACAATGTCACCCCATATCAAATCCTCCTTGGAAAGAAACCAGCGTGAAATATTTTCATGTGTTTGGATGTGTTTGTTATATTCTCAATGATAGAGAATACCTGTCCAAGTTTGATTCAAAAAGTGACAAAGCAATTTTCATGGGCTATTCCACTAATAGTAGAGCTTACAGAGTTTTCAATCTCAAAACTAAGACCATTATGGAATCTGCTAATATTAAATTTGATGACTCACTTGATCTTAACCTCAAGATCGCCGAGGATGATGTTTCAGGTTGCCTGCGGATCGGAAGGATGAAGAAACGAGTCTTTGAAAAATCAAAAGAAGCTTCGTGCCGATAAAAATGTTGAACCCGATAAGGATGTAACCAAGGATGTGGACACATCCGCTCCACATCTCGAACCCACATCCGCTCCCACATCCACTCAAACTCCTGTAATCGAAGACAGTTCCTCGATTCTGATCAGGATGATGCTCCAGAAGGTAATGTGAATGGGTGTGTGGATAGGTCAAAGGATATCCCTTCAAAAATCCAGAAAAACCACCCCACTTCACAAGTTGTGGGAGATGTGCATGCTCAAGTGAGAACCAGACAAAAGGACAAAGTTGATTATAGAAAGATGGCTGGTTTATGGAGTTGCTCCTCAGCATACTCCCAGGTAAGTTTCTGTTGTTTTGTTTCAAAAATTGAACCTAAGAATGTTGCTGAAGCATTGAAAGATGCTGACTGGATTATGGCTATGCAAGATGAATTAATTCAATTTGAAAAGAATGAGGTATGGACTCTTGTCCCTAGACCCTCACATGGTAATGTCATAGGAACCAAATGGATTTTCAAGAACAAAACTGATGAGCAAGGTGTGATAACTAGAAATAAAACTAGGTTAGTTGCTCAAGGTTATACTCAAATTGAGGGAATTGATTTTGAGGAGACATTTGCTCCTGTTGCAAGAATTGAGTCCATTAGGCTTTTGTTAGCCATTGCTTGTTATCTCAAGATTACTCTTCATCAAATGGATGTTAAGAGTGCTTTTCTAAATGGGATATTAAATGAGGAAGCTTATGTTGAACAACCTAAAGGCTTTGTGGACTCCAATTATCCTAATCATGTGTATAAGCTAAAGAAAGCTCTGTATGGGCTAAAGCAAGCCCCTAGAGCTTGGTATGGTAGGTTGACTGACCATTTGCTTCAACTAGGATTCAAGAGAGGTGAGGTTGACAAAACCTTGTTTGTGAGGAGAAATAAGAAGGAGATTCTTGTGGCACAAATCTATGTAGATGACATTGTGTTTGGATCAAATTCTGATCCAATGTTAGCTGAATTTGTGGATAGCATGACTTCCACATTTGAAATGAGTATGGTAGGTGAGTTGAACTTTTTCTTAGGTTTACAGATTAAGCAATTCAAAGATGGCATGTTCATTTCACAGTCTAAGTATGCCAAGAATCTTGTGAAAAAGTTTGAGCTTGAACACTCTTCACATCAAAGAACCCCAATGGGATCTTCCCAAAAGCTAAGTCATGATTCTGATGGTGAGAGTGTTGATCAAACCCTTTATAGAAGCATGATAGGAAGTCTGCTTTACCTCACTGCAAGTAGACCTGATATTATGTATAGTGTGTGTCTCTGTGCAAGATACCAAGCCAACCCTAAAGTGTCCCATCTTAAAGCCTTGAAAAGAATCATTAGGTATGTAAGTGGGACTGTGAACCTAGGTCTGCATTACTCTAAAGAAACAAACACCAATTTGGTTGGGTACACTGATTCTGATTGGGCTGGAAATAGTGATGATAGAAAGAGTACCACTGGTGGATGTTTTTACCTAGGAAATAACCTTGTGTCTTGGTATAGTAGGAAGCAAAATTGTGTGTCCTTGTCCACTGCTGAGGCTGAATATGTTGCCCTTGGGAGTTGCTGCACACAATTGCTTTGGATGAATCAAATGTTAAAAGATTATGGATTGAATAGCAAAGTTTTGACTGCTTTTTGTGATAACAAAAGTGCCTTGGACATATCAAAAAATCATCCAACATTCTAGAACAAAGCACATTGATATTAGACATCATTTCATCGAGATCTTGTAGAACAAAAACCGTGTGTCCTGGAATTTGTTGGGACTGAAAATCAATTGGCTGATATATTTACAAAGGCATTAGATTTGGAGAGATTTTCCTCCTTGAGGAAGTCTCTTGGCTTGTGTGATATCTAAGGTTGTGAGACCAGATGTGTCTCACATCCTCTAACACATCTGTAGATTAGTTTAACTGAAAAAAAAAAATCATAAAAAGAAAAAATCCAAAAAATATCATGCATTAGCACGAAATTTCTCAGTGTGGTCACTTGTGAGTCTCCATCTTTGACATTATTTTTGATCACTTAATTGTGAGCACTTCCTGTTCATGTCATCTTTTGATGACTTGATATAACCTTCCTAGGTATCTCACAGTGGGTGCTAAAAGAAAAAAAATAAATATATATATATATATATATATATATATATATATATATATATGAGAAACAGCTGCTTCACCCTTAGTATGAAGCCATACCATTGTGATCAAGTGATTTTCATAAGAAAACTTGAAGTCAAACTTGATAAGATCATTGGGAAAAAGGGCTATCTTTGGGATCAAGCAAAGTGAAAGCTACTCACATTGCAAAAATCCACAACAAAAAATTGGTGGATGCATCCTAGAGGCTGTGCAGATTGGATTATTGCTCATTGACTTTTTGTGATTAAATGTGTCCCAATGTGTGACTCACATCCTATGCCACATCCATAAACTGAGAATATTTCCATCACCTGTGTGTTTGGATCATGATAGGCATATTGCATTTTTTTAGGACATATAGGAGCTTTGTAAATATGCTAGTTAATTAATTTCCTTTCCTAGTTCATTCTTTGATTATATAGGTTTTTGATCTCCAATATCTTTCATGAAAGAAAAATGTGTGTATCAATCCTTGTTTGAAAAGGTTGGAAAATTCTATTGGGATTCTGTTTTAAAATAAAATTTTGGCCGAGACATTTTTGTTTTCATAAAAATCTAACAAAATCTTGGTTTATTTTAATCCCCTATTTTCTTGGAAGGTGATTGTGTGTGGTAACCTCAAAGGTTTCTAGCCGTTGGAGATCTCTTAAGGATTTTGTGTTGTGCTGAACCTTTTTGGAGAAGGTTTCCTAATTCTATTAGGAAAGGGGGAGCTGTGAGTATTTATGAGCCCTCACATCCGTCCCATCCCCCATAAACCTTGATAAAACCCTTTGTTCTTCCTTTCTCTTTGCACACAATCACACAACATTGCTTTAATTTCTCCATTAACTGCTTCACCTAACCCAAATTCGTCAAATCAAATGGCTGATCATTCAAACATCAGAGAGGAAGACGTTCTTGACATTGCTCCCATCTCAATAGCTAAAGGCGAGGGTTCTGTTGTCTTAAACCCTGTGATTTCCAAATTTCTTGCGGAATTTTCTTCTTCATCACCTTCGTCTGATCCTTCAATGGAAGCTTCTTCTCCAAAATCCCCCACATTGGAACCATCCGCTGAAAACCCTAAGGCTCCATCCTCTCCGGTGATTCCACCATCGGATGTCGCCCCTGTCTCAACCTCTGTGGAACCTTCTTCAACCAAGAAGAGGAAGCTTTCCCAAGCTAAACCCCCAAAACCTGCTGCTCCTCCAGTGCCCCGTCGAAATCTTCGTCGTTCTGGTAGGGTTCGCAAATTGTCAGAAGCTGACAAGGCCAAGAATCTACAAAAACCTGGCGGGAAACCCTCTACAGCCATTGCTCTTGAGGAAGATGAAGAAGAAGAAGAGGTAATTCCTCCTCTGTTTAGGACTAAGGCTCAACCCCAAATTATTCCTCCCATTGTTGTTGATCCTGTCCCTGCAATTCCCCCTTCTGATAATATTCCCCATGTTGATCCCATTAATCCTGTTGAGGATGCTCCCCATGTTGACTCTGTTTCTTCTGTTGATCCTATTGCTCCATCTTCTCCCATAATACCTTCTGATCCCATTATCCCCATTGTTGTTTCACCTCCTGAGGATAATACTTCTGCTCCTGTTGTTGAGCCCTCTGTTCCTTTGGTCTCTAGTCCTGTTGAGGACCTTATATCCTTTAGTGATGAAGAGCCATTGGCTAAAATCTTAATGGACTTAAAGGGTAAGAAAAAGGTGGCTGCTACTGATTTAGAGCCCATGGATGATGAGACTGATTCTAGTTATGATAGTGATGACACTGCATCTGATGAGAACTACAAGCTAGGGAGAGAAGAGCTTGATCAAGAAAAAGAGGACCAAGAGTTAGACTCCTCTGCTGCTGATGACACTGAGATAGAATTTATCCAAGTACCATTCCCTTCAAAGGATGTGTCTGAGGATGTGCCCACATCCAGACGCACATCTACAAGGAAGAAAGTTGAAAAGGGTATGTCTTCTTCTGTTTCTGTTATCTCTACCCCTAAACCCTTTTCCAAAAAGTTTTTAACCAAAAAGGCATCTGATAGGTTTGCCTTAATTTCTTCCAAAACCTTTGTTGTAGAAATGAAAAGGGATAGGGAAACTTTTGCTAAGCTTGGGATGGACAAATTCTTTGAGGAAAGAGGATTATTCTTAACTGTGGACCATCCCCTTCCCTTCTATCCTAAAATGATTTATGAGTTTTATGCCAATTTGCCTAAGGGATTATATAAAAACTACTCCTCTCCTCCCATTGTCTATGTTAGAGGAGTGTTTGTCCCTTTTACCCCTTCTGTCATCAATGATTTGCTTGGGTTGAATGATTATTTGGATGAATTGGTTTCAATTGAGGATGATGAACTTGTGTCTGCCATTACACATGGCAAAGTAACCTCTTGGCCTGTGAAGCCTAAGGATTTAGGAAGTGGATCTTTATCTTCCCTTTACTGTTTTCTTCACTCCATTCTTGTTGCCAATCTTTGCCCCTCCAATAACAAAACCTCAGTTACTAGGGTGCAAGCCTTGCTTCTTTATAGATTGGGAATTAAGAGGCACATTAATTTTGGTGACTTTATCTTTAGAAAGATTTGTGATTATGGAGAGTCTCCATCAAAGAAATGGTCTTTACCCTATCCTTCCTTGATTTCCCAAATCCTCATTGCCAATGGAGTTAAACCTGAAAAAGGAGAAGAAATTGTTGAAAATTTTGCCCTCTTTAAGGAATCCAAGACCCTGCTTGACCCTAAACAAAGGCATGTGGATCTTCCTTCGGGGTACGTTCCCGAGCTTGGTATGGAAGATGTGGATACATCCGAAGCCACATCCGAAGAAAATTTTGTTGCTCGATGAAGGATCCGATGCCGCAATTGTAGCCGCGAAGCTCAAGCTCAAGCCTCCATTGCCCATGCCAACAATTTGAAAGCTCTTAGGGATAATCTCATTCGATGGCATGCAAAACTTTCTAGTCAAAAAGGGGGAGATGGATGCGGAAATGGAAATGAAAAGTGGGATCTTCTTTATTCTTTGATGTTCTTTGCTAAAGCTGTAGTGGTTTTAAGTGGAGACATTTTGATCTTTGATTTAGGGGAGAAAAGTTTTTTGGTTATTTTGTTTTGATGGTTGTTAAAAACAATTTTAATTCTCTGTTTTAGTTTGTTAGTTTCTAAACAATGGTTTGTAATAGTTTAATTAGGACATGGCTGAATGGTTTTTGCTTTTGCTTAATGAACTGCTGGTATTCTGTTCTAATACTTGTTCTGCAGTTTTTATGTGTAGATGTGTATACACATCTGGACACACATCCATTCAGGGGGAGTTATGTTTTTTTTATATTCTGTGGTCATAAATTATGTTTGTTATAAATCTTTGGTTTTGACCAGAAAGTCCAAAATAGGGGGAGATTGAAAGCGTGAGCTTTTTAGGAAACTAATTCTTGTTTCCTTATTTCAAAAGACTTCTATATGGTAAATAGATTTTGGAACTTTCATGGAGATTTATAAGTATTCTACTTTGACTAGGAATTGTAAATATAGTAAATATCTTTTATTTATGTACATAGTTTTATATTAGGACTAACCCACTAATATTTGATTTCCTTGTGAGTGTGTTTTATGTTTTCATATAGGAAAAGGATTCTCACAAAGGAAGAGGTCGATTGCATGAAGATCTTCTCAATGGTGCACTATAAATACAAGACATTCAGCACATGAGAAGCTACGGATTTTAGAGAGAAAAATACACATACTTCTTTGCATACGACCTTGTTGATTTTAGGTTGTGAGCTTACATCCGTAACTCACATCTAGGTTTTCATAAAGTTCTCTTGTTTTACTTCTGATTGAATAAGTCCTACTTGGGAAAGGGGAGTTGTTCATATCGTAGAAGGTGATTAGAACTTGTTTAGTATTTTCATATTTTAGTTTTTCACTTATTTGTTTTTGTAAGAAACAAAAGTTTTTATAGTGAAAAGTTTTTGGGCGTAAGCCTAGTTTGCTGATCACACAGATCAGTAAGCGTAAATAAATCTTGAGTTATTGCATTTAATTTGCTTTTATTTACTTTATTCCGCTGCATTATCTGTGGATGTGTGGACAGTTGTGAGACATATCTGTACTCACATCCTTTGCCTGTTGCGTGATCTAAGTTTCCTAGCTACACGAACTTTCAGAGGGTCGGATCTCCGCGATTGATTGAATTGGGAGAACGGACCGGAGAGGAGAGGGAGGTGAAAGATTTTGGGGAAGGAAAATTGGAGGGGGGAGGGTTCGGATCTCCGCCGCGATTGATTGAATTGGGAGAATGGACTGGAGAGGGGAGGGAGGTGAAAGATTGAGGGAAATCATTTTATCTTTTTTATTTTATTTTTATTTTTGTGTAAAAATTATACTTATCAGGGAAAAAATATTTTTTTTTGAAAATTCTCTATATTGTTATGCTGAGAAAATACCAATATGAAGATCCTAAACCCTAGAACAAGTGTATGTGATAGAGGGAGATAAGGAGGAACCTTGCAAGGCCAATTTTCATGAAAGAAATGGCAGACGACGCGGTCGCTAGCTTTAACAATTGAAAAAAAAATCCTTTTCGTTATGGATCTCGGAGTATTCGTCGTGGCTAAGGGCAACCCAACGGCTACGCTTCTCAGCCATCTTCTCCATCTGCTGCAACCATCGCTCTCGGAGGACATCAATGTCTTCGAGGTCAAGCCGATCCAAGGCGGAGATCTCTTCATTGATACTGTCTTCTACGGCTTTGGCGACCGTCAGAACTTGCTTCTCTATGATCTGCCACAAACAAATGAGAATTAACCTCCATTAACTTTCATCATATATATGTATGCACATACAGAGGGGGAGAGAGAGAGAGAGAGAGAGGCGGAAATGCAGTACCTCTTGAACCTTATCCGCCATTGATGTAGTAGTTGAAGATGTAATTCGCAAATTGAAATTGTAAATGGCAATGGAAATTGGAGGGGGAGGGGGAGGGTCCAGATATCCGCGGTTGATTGAATTGGGAGAACGGACCGGAGAGGGGAGGGAGGTGAAAGATTGAGGGGAAGGGAAATTGGAGTGGGGGGAGGGTGCGGATCTCCGCCGCGGTTGATTGAATTGGGAGAACGGACCGGAGAGGGGAGGGAGGTGAAAGATTAAGGGGAATCAGTTTATCTTCTTTTTTTTTTTTGTGCAAAAATTATACTTTTGGTATTAAAATTTAGCATTTCAACATGTTCTCACTAAATATTTTAATTCAAAATATACTCTTTGAAATTTTTTATTTTTCTAAATGTACTCACTCACTGTCTACATTCTCATCAAAAACTAACAAAAGCTAGTAACGTGACTTCACGTAACTAACTTTCGATAGGAATTAATATAAATTATTCCTTAGGAATTATGAGCTAGTAACGTGTTATATTTATTAACATGTTGTCCTCAACATCTATGTTAAGAACTTAACGAAATTCAGTCATGTGATGTCAAATAGCTAGTTTTCGTTAAATATTTAGTGAATTTAGTGACAGAGAAAGCACATTTTGAAAATTATGAAACTTCAATGATGAAATTTTGAAAAAAAAAGTTTCACAGAAGTTGGCAAATTAGTTCAACGGCACAAAAAATTACAAGGAGGGCCAAAGAATTTGGATACCATTTGATACTCCATTCCTGCATCAAAATGGAAAATACATTTGGGCCTAGTCTTGAATACGATGGAGTCGGACTGTGTGTTGAATTATGATGAGAATTAATCTCTTTTAACTTACATCATATATATGTATGCACATGCAGAGGGGGAGAGAGAGAGAGAGAGAGAGAGAGAGAGGCGAAAATCCAGTACCTCTTGAACCTTATCCACCATTGATGTAGTAGTTGAAGATGTGATTCACAAATTGAAATTGTAAATGGCAATGGAAATGGAAATTGGAGGGGGAGGGGGAGGGTCTGGATCTCCGCGCTTTAGGTTGATTGAATTGGGATAATGGACTGGAGAGAGGGGAGGGAGGTGAAAGATTGAGGGGAAGACAATGAATCAGTGTTTCTGTTTTTTTTTTTATTTTATTTTTGTGCAAAAATTTTATTTTTGTCATTAAACTTTAGCATTTCAACATGTTCTCACTAAACTTTTTAATTCAAAATATCCTCTTTGAAATTTTGCATTTTTCAAAATATGCTCACTCCACGTCTACATTCTCGTCAAAAACCTAACAAAAGCTAGTAACATGACTTCACATAACTAACTTTCGTTAGGAATTAATATAAATTATTCCTTAGGAATTATGAGTTAATGACGTGTTATACTAATTAACTTGTAGGCTTCAACATCTAGGTTAAGAACTTAACGAAATATAGTCATGTGATGTCAAATAGCAAATTTTTGTTAAATTTTTAGTGAATTTATTGATGGAGAAAGCACATTTTGAAAATTATGAAACTTCAATGAGGAAATTTTGAAAAAAAAAAGTTTCACAGAAGTTGGCAAATTAGTTCAACGATCGAAGAGACAAAAAATTACAAGGAGGGACCAAAATGATTCTTGAATCTTCGGTTTGTCACATGCATTGTGCGCCAGTTCGGTTTGTTAAAGTTATTTTTTTTGTACTTATCAGGGAAAAAATGTTTTTTTTTTGAAAATTCTCTATATAGTTATGCTGAGAAAATACCGATATGAAGATCCTAAACCCTATAACAAATGTATGTGATAGAGGGAGATAAGGAGGAACCTTGCAAGGCCAATTTTCACGAAAGAAATGGCAGATGACGCGGTCGCTAGCTTTAACAATTGAAAAAAAAATCCTTTTCGTTGTGGATCTCGGAGTATTCGTCGTGGCCAAGGGCAACCCAACGGCTACGCTTCTCAGCCATCTTCTTCATCTGCTGCAACCGTTGTTCTCGGAGGACCTCAATGTCTTCGAGGTCAAGCCGATCCAAGGCGGAGATCTCTTCATCGATACTGACTTCTACGGCTTTGGTGACCGTCAGAACTTGCTTCTCTATGATCTGCCACAAACAAATGAGAATTAACCTCTATTAACTTTCATCATATATATGTATGCAGATGCAGAGGGGGAGAGAGAGAGGCGGAAATGCAGTACCTCTTGAACCTTATCCACCATTGATGTAGTAGTTGAAGATGTAATTCACAAATTGAAATTGTAAATGGCAATGGAAATTGGAGGGGTAGGGGAGGGTTCGGATCTCTGCGGTTTATTAAATTGGTAGAACGGACCGAAGAGGGGAGGGAGGTGAAAGATTGAGGGGAAGGGAAATTGGAGGTGGGGAGGGCCCGGATCTCCGCCGCGGTTGATTGAATTGGGAGAACGGTTATGAATTATGAGCTAGTAACGTGTTATATTAATTAACTTGTAGTCCTCAACATCTAGGTTAAGAACTTAACGAAATTCAGTCATGTGATGTCAAATAGCTAGTTTTCATTAAATATTTAGTGAATTTATTGACGGATAAAGCACATTTTTAAAATTATGAAACTTCAATGATGAAATTTTGAAAAAAAAAATTCACAGAAGTTGGAAAATTAGTTCAACGTGTGATGTACCCGAATTGGCGCCCGACAAAACTTGGGAAGTTTGAAAAGATTTTTGGATTGGGTAAATATTTATCGGACTTAAAAAATAAACGGAGTTGTCACGCCATTTTAGTTTAGGACCAAAACTTTGAAAAAAACCTGAAAGTAGAGAAACGAGTCCGGAGGTCACGTTACACTCCGGGAAGAATGTTTGGCATTCACCCGAAATGCCTCGTATGACGAGTCTTTCATACTTGAAACTTTGTGTGTGTGTGTGTGAGTGTTTTGAAAAAGATTTGACTTAAAGGGACTTTCTGGAAATAAAAGGAATCTGAGGGACTGGACTGGAAAACAGTTTAAAAACAGTGATAAAACTGGAAAACAACAGAAACTGGAAACTGTTTGCATATGACAATGTCATCCGCGTGGATGACTTTGTAGTGCAACATCATTCGCGCGGACAAGGCTGCAGTCTCAATATTTTACAGTTTCCTAATCAGTCACTGTAATTTCCAGAAACTTAACTGGATTTACAGGACTTAACTGAAACTGTAACTGAATAAACAGAAAACAAAGGAATGTTTGGATTTTTGGCATCCATGCTTGTCCTCTCTTTCCCTAGACTTTGATTAGTGGTCATTAGTGATGAATCCACTTAATCAATCCATCCTGGGGGTACATTAGGACTTTGAAAGCATTTCATTTGCTAGGGAAAAGGGGATTTAACATGAAAATTAAATTAATCAAGAAAATTAGGTCAAGATGTATCAACTTTAGAGGAAGATCTCTAAGGTGGTCACAAGAAGGACCATCCTTGAGACCTATGCTCAAGTGTATCTCTTACATCTTGGGGTGACCTAAATATATAAGTCTTAAGGATGTTCATCCATGGAAAAGATTCCAAGGTGAGCATCTTAGACTATGGGAGGGACATTTACAAGGAAATAAACAATATGGACTATTTGAAGTGATTATCTATGGGAATGGATTCCAAGGTGACCATATTTTAGGTCAAGTGAACAAGTAAAAACTAGTAATGTAAAGGGACATGGAGATGGCATGAAAATATAGGGGAGTGTAGATCACTTTAGAAGATCATCCATGAAAATGGATTCCATGGAGATCCTCATGGATCTAAGGGAAAGGGGATGAACAACAAGGAAAAAAAACAAGACTACATCATTTATATATGAAATATATGCATGAATGAAGGAGATTTGAGTAAGGGAAGTGAGGGTTTACCAATGTTTCTTGGGCTGGTGTTTAGGGTTTGAGGGATTTCGAGGCTTAGGAAGGATGTGGTAGTGGAATTTGGTGTTGGATTTGAGTAGTGGGAGTGTTTAAGGCTGTTTTGAGAAGGAATTTAGACAGAGTAACAGTAGGAAATAGGATTATTTTTTTGCCTCTTTAAACTGAGGGGGAAGGGCTGTATTTATAGGTTGGCCACGGTGCAATATCATCCGCGTGGATGATATTGGCATGCTAAGTTCATCCGCGCGGATGGGATCAGCAGCATGCCTGGTTTTGCAGAAAGTTGTTTTGGCTGTTTCTCTCTTGGTCAAAAAGGCAATATTACTTGGAAATGATGATTTCCAGCGAGGTCCTATGCCATTTTCTTATTCCTAAGAGGTCCTTCCTCATTCAAATTGTCTAAATAATGTCTGAAATTCCCCTAAATGATTATAAATCATTAAATTGGGATGACGGAACACTAACGACCCAGATTGGGGCAATTACAGTAGCCCCTCAGCGACGGTACTTCCAAGGGAAGTGGGATCGTCGACAAAAGTAAGGATCCCAATTTGGCAAGCTTTTACCTAGATGGGTGAGGAGGTGACCGAGGCGGTCGGATGGTTGGACCCTTTTAAAGGATTCCTATGTATCCCAGATGGGAATCAAGCTGGTCGTATTTCAGATATTGCGGGGGAAAGGAGTGACCAAGGTGGTCAAACGAATGGACCTCCCAACCGCATTTTTCGTTGCCGAAGATAGACTCGACTAACGATGGTGTTGTCGAAGATAGACTCGACTAACGAGGGTGTTGCCTAAGATAGACTCGACTAACGAGGGTGTTGCCGAAGATAGACTCAACTAACGAGGATGTTGCCGAATATAGACTCGATTAATGAGGGTGTTGCCGAATATAGACTCGACTAACGAGGGTATTGCCGAAGATAGACTTGACTAACGAGGGTGTGTTTTACTACCGCAATCTCGCTTTGTTGCTTAGCTGGAGAAAATTCGGGCTTAAGATGACTGCCGATATTTATCTCCTGGGGATATATATTCTCTATACGGGCTTACAATGATTGCCGGAGAAAAGAATTCGGGCTTACGATGGCGGCCGAAAAGGGATTCGGGCTTACTTTGGAGGCCGAAGTTAAAAATGCGGAAGGAAATGGACTTTCGTTAAGAAAATCGGGCTTACTTTGGAGGCCGAAGTTAAAAATTCCGAAGGAAATGGACTTCCGTTAAGAAAATCGGGCTTACTTTGGAGGCCGAAGTTAAAAATGCGAAGTTGGAAATTAGGAAGGAAATGGACTTTCGTTAAGAAAATCAGGCTTACTTTGAAGGCCGAAGTTGGAAATTAGGAAGGAAATGGACTCCTGTTTAAGAAAATCGGGCTTACTTTGGAGGCCGAAGTTGGAAATTAGGAAGGAAATGGACTTCCGTTAAGAAAATCGGGCTTGCTTTGGAGGCAGAAGTTGGAAATTAGGAAGGAAATGTACTCACGTTTAAGAAAATCGGGCTTTTCCGTTAAGTACCATTGAAGGAGTTAACTTCTGTTAAGTTTCTGTTATGCTGGGGATCTGAGTGCAGAGTGCCAGGAATTAAAAGGGCAAAATAGGGTTTTTACCCAAGGATTTCATCCGCGCGGACTAGATCGGCGTGGCGATGGGTTCCAAGAGCAGAACAGGCGCCGCTCTCTTCTTTCTTCTTTTCAAACATCAGTGTTGAGAGAAAGAGAGAGAGAGAGAGAAAAACCTCCATTGTTGTCCAAATTCTCCGCTGAAACCTTCGAATTCGAGGCCATGGAGCAAGGGGAAGGAGTTAATGCAGGCCGCCGCGGTCGGGTGAGCAGACCGAGAGGCGGCTTGAGTTGGTGAGGATGAATCGCCATTACACGCTCTCTCAATCGGTAAACGATGAAGTTTATCCTGATATGTGGCAACATTGGTCCACCGATGATGACTTTCGCATGGTATGATACTCAATTTTGTTGATTTCATTGTCAAAATTGGTTCATGCTAGAGTTAGGGCTTGAATGTCAAATATTTGGGGGTTTTGTTGATTTTGCCCTTGTGGTGTGAAATTGACAATGCATGTGTTTAATTGAATGTATGGGTAGTATGAATATGCAATTTGTTTGTGAAAAACATGAGTAATTTTCACAATGTGAAAATAAAGTGGGTACAAATTTACCGAATTTGGGACGGACTCTTGCATGTTAAATTTTTGTGATGGAAACTTGTTTTTGTAAATGCATGTGTGATAACATGATGACTGAATATGAGAAAGAATCCATGCATGCTAGATTTATGAAAATAAAGTGCATGGAGAAAAAATGGAGAAATTTGTGTCCAAAAGTGGGACGGAGCTTGTTTTCTCTTTTTGTTTGTGTTTGTGCTATATTCGTGAAATAGTATGCAATTTATGATGTTTATTGACATACTTGTGTTGTGCTTACCCACAGGGGAGAGCGAATGTCATTCAGGACAATTTGGACAAGTTGAAGATGCCTGGCTCTGTGGAGGCGGTCTGTAACGACCCTAACCCTAGGCACTAATTTTAATATTATATTGTGTGCTTTTAAAATTTCTGTTAATATTATGTGTCCCTTTTTATATACTTGATTTATTATATTAGGATAAATGATAGGAAAATAAATTAATGTTTAAAAGAAAAAATAAAAATAGAAATTTGATAAAAGTATGAGGAGGTTATTTTGAGTAGAATAAATAATGAAAAATAAAGGGGGTTTTATTTAATTGGGTATTTTGGTGAAAGCCTTGGGAGGTTAGATGGAGTGGGGGGGGGACCATCTCCCTAAATCACTCCCCATCCCCTCATTAGTCAACATACCCCATAACCCCCATACTCCCCTTCACCCTTTTCATACTCCTTCCCCTTCCCCTTCCCCTCACTTTCATTTTCTTCTTCATTCTTCTTCTTTCACTTTTTCCATGGAGAAAGCTTAGTGAAAGCCCTCTCATTTCAAGATCCCTAGCAAGTCATTTCTCCACCATTTTCAAGTCTAAGAGCATTTTTGAGGATGGATCATCTAGAGGAACAAATCAAACCAAGAAGATCTTCCTTCCATTCTAAAATCCCAAAGTGAGTTATTATGACTTCCTTTCTTTAAATGTTCATAAACTATTGATGTTGTTATTATTGATATAATGGTTATTTGAGGCCTTAGAAACCTTCTTGGAGTTGAGGAATTAGTTAATATTATGGATCATTGTTGTTGTTCATAAGAAATGATTAAAAGTGTAATAAAATTGGTTGAGTTGTATTAAGATGGTTAATCATGAAATATGGAAGTAAAAATGGGTTGGAAATCAAGTGGTAAATGATTTGGGTTTAGGTTATCTTGGGGTTTAAATGAATTAATATAATGTGTATGAAGTTTAGGAAGTCCTTCTAGGTTCACAAACAAAGGAAAACTAGTTTGGGACAATTTTGGTTTGGGTTGTTGAAGGATTTTATTCTGCTTTTGAATTCTCGGGGCTCAGTGGCACGAGTCGTGCCCCGTGGCACGAGTCGTGCCTTGGATGGGGACGAGTCGTGACCAAGATTTAAGGGAAGTCGTGGCCGGGTTGGGGACGCCGGAATCTGGGAAGGTTAAATGGGCACGAGTCGTGCCCTGGGGCACGAGTCGTGCCCGGCCTCGGTTACTTTGCATCAATTTCTAAGCTGTTTAAATCAAATCAAACTGGAACCAAAATGAAATCTCTTTAACCTAGATTAAAGTAGAATACTTTGGCTATACAATGACATCTTAAGGGATCAAAATGGAATTGTGGAAGTAGTTTAATTATTGTCCCGAAAATGGTTGATAGGTTTGATTTGTAACTTCATCAAAATAGTTCCAACTTGGGAAATAGATCTTGAACTTTTATTAAGGTTGTTCGAGGTGGTATAATAATTATGTAAGAATGGTTTACGATTCATAGTGGCCTTACTTACTCCATATCTTTGGTGAGTAGTTGCAATAGAGTAAAAGCTATAGGTTTCACTATGGAGCTAATTGGTAATGGGTATGTATCACTTTGTGGCATGGTTATTCCAAGTTGTGGAATTATTGATTATATGGTTACCTTAATATCCTAAGTATGGACTATTTGACAAGTGTTATGTAGCATCCCAAAGTGTGGATTATGTGTTATATAGTGGTGTTATATCCCAATGGTGGATTATATGGCATGTTGATTTTATGGTATTCCGGTGTGGATTATTTGGCAAGTTATTGCATTGGGTATTCCAAGTATGGATATGTTTACTATGTGGTTGTATGGTTATCCCAATTGTGGATTTATTTGTTATCATTCATATTTATTGATGATACTATGCATAGTGTATTACTTGAATGTTGCATTATGGTATTGATTGGCATGAGTATACATTACCATGTTGTTATATTGTTATCCCGTTTTGTGGATTATCTCAAGTATCTATCATGTGCTTGAGCGTGTTTATGTTCGGGTGGGTATGATGGATTTCAATCAATTATTGATTTGTTCAATAAGTGATTGAAGGTTCGTCATACCGGTGACCCTTCCCACTCGTGGCCACGGAGCTGGGCCGTGCTAACGACCGTATTGACCCAAAAAGCTTTACTGCACTGTTGCGATCGTTGTAAGGGAGGACGATATTATTGCTGGATACTCTAATATAGGTATCCTTTCTTATATGGATGGTCTGGGGTATGAGTCCTATAAGAGGTGAATGTGCTGGAGGCAATTCACCAAAGAGTGGAGTTTTACTCCCACGTTGTACGACTTATTGTTCAGACGGGAAAAGGTAAAATGAGGTAACGTAAGGTGTTTACCGCTTTCATAATGTGTTAAGTGTTGCCATGCTATGTGTTGCATCTTGTTTGGCATCTTGCTGCATCCATAATAGCTCATTGAGATTTATTCTCACCCCTCTCCCTTTACTGTTTTAGATTCCGAGACAGGTGGACCGGCCAAGTAAGGGCGGAAAGGAGTTGGATGTGGTATTTTGGGTTTGTCGGGGTACGTATAGGTCGGCGTAGAAATTGTGTATTGATATAATTCTTTTAAAGGGTTTGTATTTATAAACTTTAATCTTATTTTATATTCAACATCTTTTTGTAAATCATTTATTACTTTCGGAGTTGGTCAACTCTTCCCCCAGTGTAGAAAGGAGTAGAGTTATTTTTGAAATGGGTATGTAAATGGTGTAGCATTTGAAAGTTAAATCAAAGTTTTTTTAAAAGTTTAGGAAATTTGGGTTAGGTTGAGGACGCTCCAGCTCGGGACACGTTTAGGTTCCGGGTCGGGGTCCTCACAGTTGGTATCAGAGCTCGGTTAGAGTTCGCGGGTAGAGTCTAGCTGAGTGAGAGTGTGTGATAACTGACGTCGAGAGTTTAATGCAGAATTTGTTCAAAGACAGAAAATGATATTGACCAACCAAGGAATCAAGGAAAGGTGAGTTTTGGAAAGATAGATTTCCCCACCATCATTTGAGGTATTTTACCTGTCTCAGGAGTTAGGATTCATACTTTCATAAATCTTCGTTCATTCGTTCTCATGTGGCATTACATTTCATCTTTTATTTGCATAATTGGCCTAAGAGTTGCCTTATGTGTTGGAGGTTCTACTCCGATGGGGTCGTACCTCGAATCATCCTTAATTATCTTGGTAATTGTGATTAAGTGGGCATGTATTGCCGGTGGATTTGGTCGAGTACCTATCCGTGAATCATCGTTATGTTAACCTGAATTATTTGAATAGTTGTTGGTTTGAGGAGGACTGTCGCAAGAAGCGAGTCTCCTTATCTACGTTTGATTTACCTCTGTGTGTAATTGAGTCGGGTAAATTATTAATTGATATTATGTCACAATCGCGTAATTGTCGAAAGTCTGGCCTAATTAAGAGTGATTTATGGTTGTGTACTTGCGTGAGTCATTATACATTGGTGTCTCGTGGGGAGACTAGAAATATGGGACTAGTATTGGAAAGTGATAGTCTAAGTGGGATTATATGGGTTATAAAATATCGCGAGTACGAGATCTTATAGAACCAATATATCTTTGCCTTATGTGCTATTAGTTGATTAAGTGGTGTTTTCTAGGTGAGTTTCAAAATGGGTTTTCATCGTGTATCATACCAGGATATTGAGATTTGGAATTGCTATAAGGTATTATTTTGGCATTCGGATTCCTAGATAAAGGACACTAATTGGGATGATGGACTTGATGATTCATCTTGGGAAAGTATTTGATAAAGAAGATAATGAGCTTAGTGAATCTCCATAAGGGTAAGTTGTTACTATAATTAGAAAAGATGATACTTGGTGGTTATTTATAAGGTTATAGAGATCTTAAATAGGTAACTCGTGAAGAATAAGTATTCGTTAGCACTTGTTGACGATTTGTATGATCGATTTTAGAAACTAGTAGGATACTCAATGGTTATTAGTTAAATTTTTCGGAGTGTTACAATTACAGTGAAAATTTGCTTAAAGGATATACTTAAGATAACATTTATATATATAGTATGACCGTTTTGATTTGTGGATTGTGTATTAGTGATGGAGCGGTAAATAGGGAAAATGCAAAGAAGTATAATAGATACAGTTATTGGTGACTTAAAGGATCAACTTCAGGAATTGGTGAAAAATGCATATGGTTTGTTTTGAGAGATGATTATCATTAGTTGAGGAAATAAAATGAGGATAAACCTTATTGGAAGACAGGATACTTTAGGATGATTACACTGTATAGATTGACTTAGTTACGTGAATCATATGAGGGATTAGAGTGATGCTTGAAAGATATTGACGTTATACGGATTTCGAGTTGTTGATGGTTATTGAGAGTTAAGTTAGATTATACCGTAATGTTTAATCGAAATTTGGGAATGATTGATATATGTGAAGTTCTAATTATATTTTCTTATTTAGAAAATTATGGTATTTAATTGGGAACTAGATGTTGCAATACGTTGTTACTAAGTACAATACCAATATTTAAGGTAGGGAATAGATGACTCAAATTAAGTAAAAGTGTTGAATATACAACTTGAGGAATTATCGAATTGAGGATGATTTACCTAGTTTAGAAGCTTAATGATTGTTTAGTGTTATTTATCGGAAATAGTAATAGTATGGCAAGATTGTGTTTTCTTATAGAGAAATTAACTAAGTATAAATATTATAAGTAGTGGCTATAATATAAATAGAGGTCAAACAAGAATATTATGTTGGTATTGTTTAATTGTGTTTAACAATTGAAAGTGTGTGTTGAACTTCGGTGTGAGCATTTGTATTCCCTTCGGGGATAATTGATTTAATAAGGTCGGTGAACCGTTTTTGTGTACATTGTGTTCGTGAGTAATTTAACTATCTACAACTGGTATGGGACGGTTGTAGATAATTAAATCACTCGAGTTATTTTTGGTAGCTTATCAATCTTTTGAAAATTTCTTAAGAGTGTGAGTGGTTTAGTTAATTAAAACTGGTATGGGACAGTTTTAAATAAATAAACCATTCGAGTCTCATTTGATCTCATTTTATCTATCCTTGGAATTTTGAAAGATGTTGTAAATTTTCGAAAGATTGGTTATTTTAAAGATATAGTTCGTACAAAAGCAAGTTAAAAAGGCAACCTAGTTTCCCTATATTGATTAAGTATATTAAAGTTGTGATCCGAGAAATGATTTGATAAATGTGGGGTTATTATTGTGTCGGTCACAATAGACTCGATTTTGTTTTGGAGTTGGATCGGCTCCGTTGTGAGCGGCCAACCCTTCAAATTGAATATTGATTTGTCACTAGGCATGAATATAATTGTAATATTGAATGGTGATAATAGAAAGTTGAATTGTATTTTCTCCTCGTTATATATATAGCCTGATGAGAGGTTTATCGAGGAAGTTCTCATATATGTTAGGGAATCGCTTAGTTGTATAAACCCCATAGTATTAAATGGATTGATAGACATCGCTTCGGGAAGGTCCTTTGGGAAGGTAGGAATGCTATTAAGTTTAACCTTGTAAAGAGTTGAGGAATCATTACTTGTTGTTGATGATATGCTACGGCATGAACAATGGATGTTAATAGTTAATAGTACGTATGGTTACCAAATGGCCGGGTGCGTATGATAATAGTTATCCTTATGGCATTTAGATAAAACCTTATGAGGTGTGGTTCGGAAAGAAAATATCGATCTCTAAATTGTTGGGGTAAGGTTAGTGAAGCAAGGCCTAAGGTGAATTGGCGTCAAAGTTGTTAATCCAATTGAAGTTTTAGAAAGGGTTGGTGATTTGACTTAGAGACTGGCTTGGAGCAAATTTTTTATAGAGTATTTGGATTTTAAAGGTAACATAGTAGTGTATTTAGAGACATAAGTTGTAATACTTTTAATTGTTTGTATTTTTATTGAGGTTGTGAAAATTCGGGTTAGTGATAATTGCCTGGTATTCTTGGAACATTAGGGTATAATACCGTATTGTTAATAGAATTGGAAATCTTGGAGAGAAATCACAACATTGAAGAAATTAATTGGGAAGTAGAGTTTGGGTTATACCTAAGTAACTGAGGCGGGTTGAACGTTTAGGTAAGTACCAGTCAAATTCGGGACGAATTTTCTTTAAGGGGGAGTGAGTGTAACGACCCTAACCCTAGGCACTAATTTTAATATTATATTGTGTGCTTTTAAAATTTCTGTTAATATTATATGTCCCTTTTTATATACTTGATTTATTATATTAGGATAAATGATAGGAAAATAAATTAATGTTTAAAAGAAAAAATAAAAATAGAAATTTGATAAAAGTATGAGGAGGTTATTTTGAGTAGAATAAATAATGAAAAATAAAGGGGGTTTTATTTAATTGGGTATTTTGGTGAAAGCCTTGGGAGGTTAGATGGAGTGGGGGGGGGACCATCTCCCTAAATCACTCCCCATCCCCTCATTAGTCAACATACCCCATAACCCCCATACTCCCCTTCACCCTTTTCATACTCCTTCCCCTTCCCCTTCCCCTCACTTTCATTTTCTTCTTCATTCTTCTTCTTTCACTTTTTCCATGGAGAAAGCTTAGTGAAAGCCCTCTCATTTCAAGATCCCTAGCAAGTCATTTCTCCACCATTTTCAAGTCTAAGAGCATTTTTGAGGATGGATCATCTAGAGGAACAAATCAAACCAAGAAGATCTTCCTTCCATTCTAAAATCCCAAAGTGAGTTATTACGACTTCCTTTCTTTAAATGTTCATAAACTATTGATGTTGTTATTATTGATATAATGGTTATTTGAGGCCTTAGAAACCTTCTTGGAGTTGAGGAATTAGTTAATATTATGGATCATTGTTGTTGTTCATAAGAAATGATTAAAAGTGTAATAAAATTGGTTGAGTTGTATTAAGATGGTTAATCATGAAATATGGAAGTAAAAATGGGTTGGAAATCAAGTGGTAAATGATTTGGGTTTAGGTTATCTTGGGGTTTAAATGAATTAATATAATGTGTATGAAGTTTAGGAAGTCCTTCTAGGTTCACAAACAAAGGAAAACTAGTTTGGGACAATTTTGGTTTGGGTTGTTGAAGGATTTTATTCTGTTTTGAATTGGGCTCGTGGCACGAGTCGTGCCCCGTGGCACGAGTCGTGCCTTGGATGGGGACGAGTCGTGACCAAGATTTAAGGGAAGTCGTGCTAGTTGGGGACGCCGGAATTGGGAAGGTTAAATGGGCACGAAGTCGTGCCCCTGGGGCACGAGTCGTGCCCCGGCCTCGGTTACTTTGCATCAATTTCTAAGCCGTTTAAATCAAATCAAACCGGAACCAAAATGAAATCTCTTTAACCTAGATTAAAGTAGAATACTTTGGCTATACAATGACATCTTAAGGGATCAAAATGGAATTGTGGAAGTAGTTTAATTATTGTCCCGAAAATGGTTGATAGGTTTGATTTGTAACTTCATCAAAATAGTTCCAACTTGGGAAATAGATCTTGAACTTTTATTAAGGTTGTTCGAGGTGGTATAATAATTATGTAAGAATGGTTTACGATTCATAGTGGCCTTACTTACTCCATATCTTTGGTGAGTAGTTGCAATAGAGTAAAAGCTATAGGTTTCACTATCGAGCTAATTGGTAATGGGTATGTATCACTTTGTGGCATGGTTATTCCAAGTTGTGGAATTATTGATTATATGGTTACCTTAATATCCTAAGTATGGACTATTTGACAAGTGTTATGTAGCATCCCAAAGTGTGGATTATGTGTTATATAGTGGTGTTATATCCCAATGGTGGATTATATGGCATGTTGATTTTATGGTATTCGGTGTGGATTATTTGGCAAGTTATTGCATCGGGTATTCCAAGTATGGATATGTTTACTATGTGGTTGTATGGTTATCCCAATTGTGGATTTATTTGTTATCATTCATATTTATTGATGATACTATGCATAGTGTATTACTTGAATGTTGCATTATGGTATTGATTGGCATGAGTATACATTACCATGTTGTTATATTGTTATCCCGTTTTGTGGATTATCTCAAGTATCTATCATGTGCTTGAGCGGGTTTATGTTCGGGTGGGTATGATGTATTTCAATCAATTATTGATTTGTTCAATAAGTGATTGAAGGTTCGTCATACGGTGACCCTTCCCCACTCGTGGCCACGGAGTGGGCCGTGCTAACGACCGTATTGACCCAAAAAGCTTTACGCACTGTTGCGATCGTTGTAAGGAGGGACGATATTATTGTTGGATACTCTAATATAGGTATCCTTTCTTATATGGATGGTCTGGGGTATGAGTCCTATAAGAGGTGAATGTGCTGGAGGCAATTCACCAAAGAGTGGAGTTTTACTCCCACGTTGTACGACTTATTGTTCAGACGGGAAAAGGTAAAATGAGGTAACGTAAGGTGTTTACCGCTTTCATAATGTGTTAAGTGTTGCCATGCTATGTGTTGCATCTTGTTTGGCATCTTGCTGCATCCATAATAGCTCATTGAGATTTATTCTCACCCCTCTCCCTTTACTGTTTTAGATTCCGAGACAGGTGGACCGGCCAAGTAAGGGCGGAAAGGAGTTGGATGTGGTATTTTGGGTTTGTCGGGGTACGTATAGGTCGGCGTAGAAATTGTGTATTGATATAATTCTTTTAAAGGGTTTGTATTTATAAACTTTAATCTTATTTTATATTCAACATCTTTTTGTAAATCATTTATTACTTTCGGAGTTGGTCAACTCTTCCCCCAGTGTAGAAAGGAGTAGAGTTATTTTTGAAATGGGTATGTAAATGGTGTAGCATTTGAAAGTTAAATCAAAGTTTTTTTAAAAGTTTAGGAAATTTGGGTTAGGTTGAGGACGCTCCAGCTCGGGACACGTTTAGGTTCCGGGTCGGGGTCCTCACAGTTGGTATCAGAGCTCGGTTAGAGTTCGCGGGTAGAGTCTAGCTGAGTGAGAGTGTGTGATAACTGACGTCGAGAGTTTAATGCAGGAATTTGTTCAAAGACAGAAAATGATATTGACCAACCAAGGAATCAAGGAAAGGTGAGTTTTGGAAAGATAGATTTCCCCACCATCATTTGAGGTATTTTACCTGTCTCAGGAGTTAGGATTCATACTTTCATAAATCTTCGTTCATTCGTTCTCATGTGGCATTACATTTCATCTTTTATTTGCATAATTGGCCTAAGAGTTGCCTTATGTGTTGGAGGTTCTACTCCGATGGGGTCGTACCTCGAATCATCCTTAATTATCTTGGTAATTGTGATTAAGTGGGCATGTATTGCCGGTGGATTTGGTCGAGTACCTATCCGTGAATCATCGTTATGTTAACCTGAATGATTTGAATAGTTGTTGGTTTGAGGAGGACCTGCCGCAAGAAGCGAGTCTCCTTATCTACGTTTGATTTACCTTGTGTGTAATTGAGTCGGGTAAATTATTAATTGATATTATGTCACAATCGCGTAATTGTCGAAAGTCTGGCCTAATTAAGAGTGATTTATGGTTGTGTACTTGCGTGAGTCATTATACATTGGTGTCTCGTGGGGAGACTAGAAATATGGGACTAGTATTGGAAAGTGATAGTCTAAGTGGGATTATATGGGTTATAAAATATCGCGAGTACGAGATCTTATAGAACCAATATATCTTTGCCTTATGTGCTATTAGTTGATTAAGTGGTGTTTTCTAGGTGAGTTTCAAAATGGGTTTTCATCATGTATCATACCAGGATATTGAGATTTGGAATTGCTATAAGGTATTATTTTGGCATTCGGATTCCTAGATAAAGGACACTAATTGGGATGATGGACTTGATGATTCATCTTGGGAAAGTATTTGATAAAGAAGATAATGAGCTTAGTGAATCTCCATAAGGGTAAGTTGTTACTATAATTAGAAAAGATGATACTTGGTGGTTATTTATAAGGTTATAGAGATCTTAAATAGGTAACTGTGAAGAATAAGTATTCGTTAGCACTTGTTGACGATTTGTATGACTGATTTTAGAAACTAGTAGGATACTCAATGGTTATTAGTTAAATTTTTCGGAGTGTTACAATTACAGTGAAAATTTGCTTAAAGGATATACTTAAGATAACATTTATATATATAGTATGACCGTTTTGATTTGTGGATTGTGTATTAGTGATGGAGCGGTAAATAGGGAAAATGCAAAGAAGTATAATAGATACAGTTATTGGTGACTTAAAGGATCAACTTCAGGAATTGGTGAAAAATGCATATGGTTTGTTTTGAGAGATGATTATCATTAGTAGAGGAAATAAAATGAGGATAAACCTTATTGGAAGACAGGATACTTTAGGATGATTACACTGTATAGATTGACTTAGTTACGTGAATCATATGAGGGATTAGAGTGATGCTTGAAAGATATTGACGTTATACGGATTTCGAGTTGTTGATGGTTATTGAGAGTTAAGTTAGATTATACCGTAATGTTTAATCGAAATTTGGGAATGATTGATATATGTGAAGTTCTAATTATATTTTCTTATTTAGAAAATTATGGTATTTAATTGGGAACTAGATGTTGCAATACGTTGTTACTAAGTACAATACCAATATTTAAGGTAGGGAATAGATGACTCAAATTAAGTAAAAGTGTTGAATATACAACTTGAGGAATTATCGAATTGAGGATGATTTACCTAGTTTAGAAGCTTAATGATTGTTTAGTGTTATTTATCGGAAATAGTAATAGTATGGCAAGATTGTGTTTTCTTATAGAGAAATTAACTAAGTATAAATATTATAAGTAGTGGCTATAATATAAATAGAGGTCAAACAAGAATATTATGTTGGTATTGTTTAATTGTGTTTAACAATTGAAAGTGTGTGTTGAACTTCGGTGTGAGCATTTGTACCCTTCGGGGATAATTGATTTAATAAGGTCGGTGAACCGTTTTTGTGTACATTAAAATTCGTGAGTAATTTAACTATCTACAACCGATATGGGACGGTTGTAGATAATTAAATCACTCGAGTTATTTTTGGTAGCTTATCAATCTTTTGAAAATTTCTTAAGAGTGTGAGTGGTTTAGTTAATTAAAGCGGTATGGGACGGTTTTAAATAAATAAACCATTCGAGTCTCATTTGATCTCATTTTATCTATCCTTGGAATTTTGAAAGATGTTGTAAATTTTCGAAAGATTGGTTATTTTAAAGATATAGTTCGTACAAAAGCAAGTTAAAAAGGCAACCTAGTTTCCTATATTGATTAAGTATATTAAAGTTGTGATCCGAGAAATGATTTGATAAATGTGGGGTTATTATTGTGTCGGTCACAATAGACTCGATTTTGTTTTGGAGTTGGATCGGCTCCGTTGTGAGCGGCCAACCCTTCAAATTGAATATTGATTTGTCACTAGGCATGAATATAATTGTAATATTGAATGGTGATAATAGAAAGTTGAATTGTATTTTCTCCTCGTTATATATATAGCCTGATGAGAGGTTTATTGAGGAAGTTCTCATATATGTTAGGGGAATCGTTTAGTTGTATAAACCCCATAGTATTAAATGGATTGGATAGACATCGTTCGGGAAGGTCCTTTTGGGAAGGTAGGAATGCTATTAAGTTTAACCTTGTAAAGAGTTGAGGAATCATTACTTGTTGTTGATGATATGCTACGGGCATGAACAATGGATGTTAATAGTTAATAGTACGTATGGTTACCAGTGGCTGGGTGCGTATGATAATAGTTATCCTTATAGCATTTAGATAAAACCTTATGAGGTGTGGTTCGGAAAGAAAATATCGATCTCTAAATTGTTGGGGTAAGGTTAGTGAAGCAAGGCCTAAGGTGAATTGGCGTCAAAGTTGTTAATCCAATTGAAGTTTTAGAAAGGGTTGGTGATTTGACTTAGAGACTGGCTTGGAGCAGCTTATAGAGTATTTGGATTTTAAAGGTAACATAGTAGTGTATTTAGAGACATAAGTTGTAATACTTTTAATTGTTTGTATTTTTATTGAGGTTGTGAAAATTCGGGTTAGTGATAATTGCCTGGTATTCTTGGAACATTAGGGTATAATACCGTATTGTTAATAGAATTGGAAATCTTGGAGAGAAATCACAACATTGAAGAAATTAATTGGGAAGTAGAGTTTGGGTTATACCTAAGTAACTGAGGCGGGTTGAACGTTTAGGTAAGTACCAGTCAAATTCGGGACGAATTTTCTTTAAGGGGGAGTGAGTGTAACGACCCTAACCCTAGGCACTAATTTTAATATTATATTGTGTGCTTTTAAAATTTACGTTAATATTATGTGTCCCTTTTTATATACTTGATTTATTATATTAGGATAAATGATAGGAAAATAAATTAATGTTTAAAAGAAAAAAAAAATAAAAATAGAAATTTGATAAAAGTATGAGGAGGTTATTTTGAGTAGAATAAATAATGAAAAATAAAGGGGGTTTTATTTAATTGGGTATTTTGGTGAAAGCCTTGGGAGGTTAGATGGAGTGGGGGGGGGACCATCTCCCTAAATCACTCCCCATCCCCTCATTAGTCAACATACCCCATAACCCCCATACTCCCCTTCACCCTTTTCATACTCCTTCCCCTTCCCCTTCCCCTCACTTTCATTTTCTTCTTCATTCTTCTTCTTTCACTTTTTCCATGGAGAAAGCTTAGTGAAAGCCCTCTCATTTCAAGATCCCTAGCAAGTCATTTCTCCACCATTTTCAAGTCTAAGAGCATTTTTGAGGATGGATCATCTAGAGGAACAAATCAAACCAAGAAGATCTTCCTTCCATTCTAAAATCCCAAAGTGAGTTATTACGACTTCCTTTCTTTAAATGTTCATAAACTATTGATGTTGTTATTATTGATATAATGGTTATTTGAGGCCTTAGAAACCTTCTTGGAGTTGAGGAATTAGTTAATATTATGGATCATTGTTGTTGTTCATAAGAAATGATTAAAAGTGTAATAAAATTGGTTGAGTTGTATTAAGATGGTTAATCATGAAATATGGAAGTAAAAATGGGTTGGAAATCAAGTGGTAAATGATTTGGGTTTAGGTTATCTTGGGGTTTAAATGAATTAATATAATGTGTATGAAGTTTAGGAAGTCCTTCTAGGTTCACAAACAAAGGAAAACTAGTTTGGGACAATTTTGGTTTGGGTTGTTGAAGGATTTTATTCTGTTTTGAATTCTGGGCTCAGGGCACGAGTCGTGCCCTGTGGCACGAGTCGTGCCTTGGATGGGGACGAGTCGTGACCAAGATTTAAGGGAAGTCGTGCTGGTTGGGGACGCTGGAATCTGAGGAAGGTTAAATGGGCACGAGTCGTGCCCTGGGGCACGAGTCGTGCCCTGGCCTGGTTACTTTGCATCAATTTCTAAGCTGTTTAAATCAAATCAAACTGGAACCAAAATGAAATCTCTTTAACCTAGATTAAAGTAGAATACTTTGGCTATACAATGACATCTTAAGGGATCAAAATGGAATTGTGGAAGTAGTTTAATTATTGTCCCGAAAATGGTTGATAGGTTTGATTTGTAACTTCATCAAAATAGTTCCAACTTGGGAAATAGATCTTGAACTTTTATTAAGGTTGTTCGAGGTGGTATAATAATTATGTAAGAATGGTTTACGATTCATAGTGGCCTTACTTACTCCATATCTTTGGTGAGTAGTTGCAATAGAGTAAAAGCTATAGGTTTCACTATTGAGCTAATTGGTAATGGGTATGTATCACTTTGTGGCATGGTTATTCCAAGTTGTGGAATTATTGATTATATGGTTACCTTAATATCCTAAGTATGGACTATTTGACAAGTGTTATGTAGCATCCCAAAGTGTGGATTATGTGTTATATAGTGGTGTTATATCCCAATGGTGGATTATATGGCATGTTGATTTTATGGTATTCCGGTGTGGATTATTTGGCAAGTTATTGCATTGGTATTCCAAGTATGGATATGTTTACTATGTGGTTGTATGGTTATCCCAATTGTGGATTTATTTGTTATCATTCATATTTATTGATGATACTATGCATAGTGTATTACTTGAATGTTGCATTATGGTATTGATTGGCATGAGTATACATTACCATGTTGTTATATTGTTATCCCGTTTTGTGGATTATCTCAAGTATCTATCATGTGCTTGAGCGTGTTTATGTTCGGGTGGGTATGATGGATTTCAATCAATTATTGATTTGTTCAATAAGTGATTGAAGGTTCGTCATACCGGTGACCCTTCCCCACTCTGTGGCCACGGAGTGGGGCTGTGCTAACGACTGTATTGACCCAAAAAGCTTTACAGACCTGTTGCGATCGTTGTGAGGAGGGACGATATTATTGTTGGATACTCTAATATAGGTATCCTTTCTTATATGGATGGTGCAGGGTATGAGTCCTATAAGAGGTGAATGTCTTTGGAGGCAATTCACCAAAGAGTGGAGTTTTACTCCCACGTTGTACGACTTATTGTTCAGACGGGAAAAGGTAAAATGAGGTAACGTAAGGTGTTTACCGCTTTCATAATGTGTTAAGTGTTGCCATGCTATGTGTTGCATCTTGTTTGGCATCTTGCTGCATCCATAATAGCTCATTGAGATTTATTCTCACCCCTCTCCCTTTACTGTTTTAGATTCCGAGACAGGTGGACCGGCCAAGTAAGGGCGGAAAGGAGTTGGATGTGGTATTTTGGGTTTGTCGAGTACGTATAGGTCGGCGTAGAAATTGTGTATTGATATAATTCTTTTAAAGGGTTTGTATTTATAAACTTTAATCTTATTTTATATTCAACATCTTTTTGTAAATCATTTATTACTTTCGGAGTTGGTCAACTCTTCCCCCAGTGTAGAAAGGAGTAGAGTTATTTTTGAAATGGGTATGTAAATGGTGTAGCGTTTGAAAGTTAAATCAAAGTTTTTTAAAAGTTTAGGAAATTTGGGTTAGTTTGAGGACGCTCCAGCTCGGGACACGTTTAGGTTCCGGGTCGGGGTCCTCACAGTTGGTATCAGAGCTCGGTTAGAGTTCGCGGGTAGAGTCTAGCTGAGTGAGAGTGTGTGATAGCGACGTCGAGAGTTTAATGCAGGAATTTGTTCAAAGACAGAAAATGATATTGACCAACCAAGGAATCAAGGAAAGGTGAGTTTTGGAAAGATAGATTTCCCCACCATCATTTGAGGTATTTTACCTGTCTCAGGAGTTAGGATTCATACTTTCATAAATCTTCGTTCATTCGTTCTCATGTGGCATTACATTTCATCTTTTATTTGCATAATTGGCCTAAGAGTTGCCTTATGTGTTGGAGGTTCTACTCCGATGGGGTCGTACCTCGAATCATCCTTAATTATCTTGGTAATTGTGATTAAGTGGGCATGTATTGCCGGTGGATTTGGTCGAGTACCTATCCGTGAATCATCGTTATGTTAACCTGAATTATTTGAATAGTTGTTGGTTTGAGGAGGACTGTCGCAAGAAGCGAGTCTCCTTATCTACGTTTGATTTACCTCTGTGTGTAATTGAGTCGGGTAAATTATTAATTGATATTATGTCACAATCGCGTAATTGTCGAAAGTCTGGCCTAATTAAGAGTGATTTATGGTTGTGTACTTGCGTGAGTCATTATACATTGGTGTCTCGTGGGGAGACTAGAAATATGGGACTAGTATTGGAAAGTGATAGTCTAAGTGGGATTATATGGGTTATAAAATATCGCGAGTACGAGATCTTATAGAACCAATATATCTTTGCCTTATGTGCTATTAGTTGATTAAGTGGTGTTTTCTAGGTGAGTTTCAAAATGGGTTTTCATCAGGTATCATACCAGGATATTGAGATTTGGAATTGCTATAAGGTATTATTTTGGCATTCGGATTCCTAGATAAAGGACACTAATTGGGATGATGGACTTGATGATTCATCTTGGGAAAGTATTTGATAAAGAAGATAATGAGCTTAGTGAATCTCCATAAGGGTAAGTTGTTACTATAATTAGAAAAGATGATACTTGGTGGTTATTTATAAGGTTATAGAGATCTTAAATAGGTAACTGTGAAGAATAAGTATTCGTTAGCACTTGTTGACGATTTGTATGACTGATTTTAGAAACTAGTAGGATACTCAATGGTTATTAGTTAAATTTTTCGGAGTGTTACAATTACAGTGAAAATTTGCTTAAAGGATATACTTAAGATAACATTTATATATATAGTATGACCGTTTTGATTTGTGGATTGTGTATTAGTGATGGAGCGGTAAATAGGGAAAATGCAAAGAAGTATAATAGATACAGGTTATTGGTGACTTAAAGGATCAACTTCGAATTGGTGAAAAATGCATATGGTTTGTTTTGAGAGATGATTATCATTAGTTGAGGAAATAAAATGAGGATAAACCTTATTGGAAGACAGGATACTTTAGGATGATTACACTGTATAGATTGACTTAGTTACGTGAATCATATGAGGGATTAGAGTGATGCTTGAAAGATATTGACGTTATACGGATTTCGAGTTGTTGATGGTTATTGAGAGTTAAGTTAGATTATACCGTAATGTTTAATCGAAATTTGGGAATGATTGATATATGTGAAGTTCTAATTATATTTTCTTATTTAGAAAATTATGGTATTTAATTGGGAACTAGATGTTGCAATACGTTGTTACTAAGTACAATACCAATATTTAAGGTAGGGAATAGATGACTCAAATTAAGTAAAAGTGTTGAATATACAACTTGAGGAATTATCGAATTGAGGATGATTTACCTAGTTTAGAAGCTTAATGATTGTTTAGTGTTATTTATCGGAAATAGTAATAGTATGGCAAGATTGTGTTTTCTTATAGAGAAATTAACTAAGTATAAATATTATAAGTAGTGGCTATAATATAAATAGAGGTCAAACAAGAATATTATGTTGGTATTGTTTAATTGTGTTTAACAATTGAAAGTGTGTGTTGAACTTCGGTGTGAGCATTTGTACCCTTCGGGGATAATTGATTTAATAAGGTCGGTGAACCGTTTTTGTGTACATTAAAATCTGTGAGTAATTTAACTATCTACAACTGGTATGGGACGGTTGTAGATAATTAAATCACTCGAGTTATTTTGGTAGCTTATCAATCTTTTGAAAATTTCTTAAGAGTGTGAGTGGTTTAGTTAATTAAAACTGGTATGGGACAGTTTTAAATAAATAAACCATTCGAGTCTCATTTGATCTCATTTTATCTATCCTTGGAATTTTGAAAGATGTTGTAAATTTTCGAAAGATTGGTTATTTTAAAGATATAGTTCGTACAAAAGCAAGTTAAAAAGGCAACCTAGTTTCCCTATATTGATTAAGTATATTAAAGTTGTGATCCGAGAAATGATTTGATAAATGTGGGGTTATTATTGTGTCGGTCACAATAGACTCGATTTTGTTTTGGAGTTGGATCGGCTCCGTTGTGAGCGGCCAACCCTTCAAATTGAATATTGATTTGTCACTAGGCATGAATATAATTGTAATATTGAATGGTGATAATAGAAAGTTGAATTGTATTTTCTCCTCGTTATATATATAGCCTGATGAGAGGTTTATTGAGGAAGTTCTCATATATGTTAGGGGAATCGTTTAGTTGTATAAACCCCATAGTATTAAATGGATTGGATAGACATCGTTCGGGAAGGTCCTTTTGGGAAGGTAGGAATGCTATTAAGTTTAACCTTGTAAAGAGTTGAGGAATCATTACTTGTTGTTGATGATATGCTACGGGCATGAACAATGGATGTTAATAGTTAATAGTACGTATGGTTACCAGTGGCTGGGTGCGTATGATAATAGTTATCCTTATAGCATTTAGATAAAACCTTATGAGGTGTGGTTCGGAAAGAAAATATCGATCTCTAAATTGTTGGGGTAAGGTTAGTGAAGCAAGGCCTAAGGTGAATTGGCGTCAAAGTTGTTAATCCAATTGAAGTTTTAGAAAGGGTTGGTGATTTGACTTAGAGACTGGCTTGGAGCAGCTTATAGAGTATTTGGATTTTAAAGGTAACATAGTAGTGTATTTAGAGACATAAGTTGTAATACTTTTAATTGTTTGTATTTTTATTGAGGTTGTGAAAATTCGGGTTAGTGATAATTGCCTGGTATTCTTGGAACATTAGGGTATAATACCGTATTGTTAATAGAATTGGAAATCTTGGAGAGAAATCACAACATTGAAGAAATTAATTGGGAAGTAGAGTTTGGGTTATACCTAAATGGCTGAGGCGGGTTGAACGTTTAGGTAAGTACCAGTCAAATTCGGGACGAATTTTCTTTAAGGGGGAGTGAGTGTAACGACCCTAACCCTAGGCACTAATTTTAATATTATATTGTGTGCTTTTAAAATTTCTGTTAATATTATGTGTCCCTTTTTATATACTTGATTTATTATATTAGGATAAATGATAGGAAAATAAATTAATGTTTAAAAGAAAAAATAAAAATAGAAATTTGATAAAAGTATGAGGAGGTTATTTTGAGTAGAATAAATAATGAAAAATAAAGGGGGTTTTATTTAATTGGGTATTTTGGTGAAAGCCTTGGGAGGTTAGATGGAGTGGGGGGACCATCTCCCTAAATCACTCCCCATCCCCTCATTAGTCAACATACCCCATAACCCCCATACTCCCCTTCACCCTTTTCATACTCCTTCCCCTTCCCCTTCCCCTCACTTTCATTTTCTTCTTCATTCTTCTTCTTTCACTTTTTCCATGGAGAAAGCTTAGTGAAAGCCCTCTCATTTCAAGATCCCTAGCAAGTCATGTCTCCACCATTTTCAAGTCTAAGAGCATTTTTGAGGATGGATCATCTAGAGGAACAAATCAAACCAAGAAGATCTTCCTTCCATTCTAAAATCCCAAAGTGAGTTATTACGACTTCCTTTCTTTAAATGTTCATAAACTATTGATGTTGTTATTATTGATATAATGGTTATTTGAGGCCTTAGAAACCTTCTTGGAGTTGAGGAATTAGTTAATATTATGGATCATTGTTGTTGTTCATAAGAAATGATTAAAAGTGTAATAAAATTGGTTGAGTTGTATTAAGATGGTTAATCATGAAATATGGAAGTAAAAATGGGTTGGAAATCAAGTGGTAAATGATTTGGGTTTAGGTTATCTTGGGGTTTAAATGAATTAATATAATGTGTATGAAGTTTAGGAAGTCCTTCTAGGTTCACAAACAAAGGAAAACTAGTTTGGGACAATTTTGGTTTGGGTTGTTGAAGGATTTTATTCTGTTTTGAATTCTGGGCTCAGGGCACGAGTCGTGCCCTGTGGCACGAGTCGTGCCTTGGATGGGGACGAGTCGTGACCAAGATTTAAGGGAAGTCGTGCTGGTTGGGGACGCCGGAATGCAGGGAAGGTTAAATGGGCACGAGTCGTGCCCTGGGGCACGAGTCGTGCCCTGGCACGGTTACTTTGCATCAATTTCTAAGTGTTTAAATCAAATCAAACTGGAACCAAAATGAAATCTCTTTAACCTAGATTAAAGTAGAATACTTTGGCTATACAATGACATCTTAAGGGATCAAAATGGAATTGTGGAAGTAGTTTAATTATTGTCCCGAAAATGGTTGATAGGTTTGATTTGTAACTTCATCAAAATAGTTCCAACTTGGGAAATAGATCTTGAACTTTTATTAAGGTTGTTCGAGGTGGTATAATAATTATGTAAGAATGGTTTACGATTCATAGTGGCCTTACTTACTCCATATCTTTGGTGAGTAGTTGCAATAGAGTAAAAGCTATAGGTTTCACTATTGAGCTAATTGGTAATGGGTATGTATCACTTTGTGGCATGGTTATTCCAAGTTGTGGAATTATTGATTATATGGTTACCTTAATATCCTAAGTATGGACTATTTGACAAGTGTTATGTAGCATCCCAAAGTGTGGATTATGTGTTATATAGTGGTGTTATATCCCAATGGTGGATTATATGGCATGTTGATTTTATGGTATTCCGGTGTGGATTATTTGGCAAGTTATTGCATTGGTATTCCAAGTATGGATATGTTTACTATGTGGTTGTATGGTTATCCCAATTGTGGATTTATTTGTTATCATTCATATTTATTGATGATACTATGCATAGTGTATTACTTGAATGTTGCATTATGGTATTGATTGGCATGAGTATACATTACCATGTTGTTATATTGTTATCCGTTTTGTGGATTATCTCAAGTATCTATCATGTGCTTGAGCGTGTTTATGTTCGGGTGGGTATGATGGATTTCAATCAATTATTGATTTGTTCAATAAGTGATTGAAGGTTCGTCATACCGGTGACCCTTCCCCACTCTGTGGCCACGGAGTGGGGCCGTGCTAACGACTGTATTGACCCAAAAAGCTTTACAGACCTGTTGCGATCGTTGTAAGGAGGGACGATATTATTGTTGGATACTCTAATATAGGTATCCTTTCTTATATGGATGGTCTGGGGTATGAGTCCTATAAGAGGTGAATGTGCTGGAGGCAATTCACCAAAGAGTGGAGTTTTACTCCCACGTTGTACGACTTATTGTTCAGACGGGAAAAGGTAAAATGAGGTAACGTAAGGTGTTTACCGCTTTCATAATGTGTTACGTGTTGCCATGCTATGTGTTGCATCTTGTTTGGCATCTTCTTTGCATCCATAATAGCTCATTGAGATTTATTCTCACCCCTCTCCCTTTACTGTTTTAGATTCCGAGACAGGTGGACCGGCCAAGTAAGGGCGGAAAGGAGTTGGATGTGGTATTTTGGGTTTGTCGGGGTACGTATAGGTCGGCGTAGAAATTGTGTATTGATATAATTCTTTTAAAGGGTTTGTATTTATAAACTTTAATCTTATTTTATATTCAACATCTTTTTGTAAATCATTTATTACTTTCGGAGTTGGTCAACTCTTCCCCCAGTGTAGAAAGGAGTAGAGTTATTTTTGAAATGGGTATGTAAATGGTGTAGCATTTGAAAGTTAAATCAAAGTTTTTTTAAAAGTTTAGGAAATTTGGGTTAGGTTGAGGACGCTCCAGCTCGGGACACGTTTAGGTTCCGGGTCGGGGTCCTCACACGGTCATTAAGCTTTGGGACGCTTTGCCCACAGCCGGTAGGGAGGGTTACAGGAGTCCTCGGCAGCTTGTGGTGGCCTCTAACCTGTACGGTTTTGTTGAGTGTTTGAGGGGTTTAGTGAGGATGCAGAAGAGCAAAGGGCTCTATCTGGCTTTGATTGAGCATTGGTGGGATGTCACCCACACATTCCATTTCTTTTGGGGAAAGGCCACCGTGACCCCCACTGACTACGCTGCCATCACCGGCCTGTCCTTCAAGGGGATCAGCTTAGAGTGGCATGGCGAGTATACTGACAGGGAGCTCATGGATCTGTTGGGGATCGTTCTCGAGCCGAGGAAGGGGATGGGCATGGAGTATGCCGTGATTGATGGGAAGCTGACCGAGAGCATAGCTCGGTATGAGAGAGGGGATCAGACCATCTCTGCTGAGTAGATTGCCCGCTGCTTCTTGTGGTTTTCCCTCTCCAGCACCTTATTTGGGCATGCTGAGGGTACAGCCGTGTTTGCCTTGCTGGGGTCTTTTGCGGACATCGATAGGATCGATGAGTTTGCCTAGGGAGAGGCAGGTTTGCTTGAGTTGTACTTCACCCTGGATAGGTATAGCAGGAAGGCATCCACCTCCCTGACCTGCTTTGAGTTCCCGCTGGAGGTATAGTCTCTTTCTTGTATCTCTTGTACATACTGTGTATGCATCTTTGTATTGACGGGTTTCCCTTGTTGAGTGCAGGTCTGGGCTCTAGAGATCTTTGGTTGTGCCTTGTGGGACCATGTCCTGGGGGAGGCTTTTGCGTACCCGGCTATGCTTTGGTGGACAAAGGATGCCCAGGTGAAGAGGAATAGCAGGACCAGGAGGAAGGTGAGGTATCAGGACATGGTGTTGTTTTTGAGGGCGGAGATGAGCGAGAGGATTAATTTGTACCCCTGGGGTCGGTTTGAGGTTGATCAGCTGGGCACGGATCGGAGGTGGATCATGTGGAGCCTCACCTGTGATGTCTATTATTTGGGGGAGAGGGTGACTGGGGGGCACGGTTTAGGGATGGCCCCATTGACACCGGTTGAGCTCCGGAGGACATGTTGTATCCACGGGAAGGGACGATGAACTGGGATTGTTTTAGGGTTGGGCAGCCTGCCTTGGAGTATGGGAGGAGGTCACTAATGAGCCTTACCTAGCGTTTGTGAGATGCAGGCTGAGGATGCCTCAGATACTAGCAAGGGAGGGGGTCTCGGTTGTCAGGCTCCCTCGAGCTGATTTCTCATATGTTCAGGAGGAGGTTAGGATGCGGGCGCAGATACCTCTTCCAGAGGTGACACCTCGCGCTTTCCAGCCCCGGCCTGAGGCCCAGGTATGTGATGATCACATTTCGATATTTTAGCTTTTGTACATCTTATGTCATTGCTTCGACTGTTTCTGACGCTTTCATTTTTTTTGTGCAGTACTCGTCTCGAGTTGTCGATCGGCTTCTGCGCCAGGTCATCGGGGCCAAGAGGTTCATCCGCAACCTTGTGACGTGGGGGAATGCTCGGGGCTTCGAGAGGACATGGCGGCTAGTGCCTAGTGCCTCTGCGCGAGAGAGGTCCCCTATTCCGGCTAGCGGGCCTATGCCAGGTAGGTGATCCATGGAGATTCCCTGCTCCCAGCCTAGAGAGTCAGTTCCTCCACAACAGTCGGTGGACGTTCCTCTTTCTCCTTACATGGATAGGAGCGTTGAGATCTCTTGGGGTCACGTCATTTTCGGGGACATGGAGGGATCGGGCTACGTATAGAGTGGAGCCGATGAGGCCCCTTCTTTGCACCAAGGAGGTTATGGCGCCTTTTAGCCACATGGGGATTACGGGACTCCCTTGCAGACCTAGGGGACGTATGGCCTGGGCTCTGACGCCTTCTCTTTCGGCTACGACTTCTTTGCTGACATCGGGGTGCCGTATCGCGGTGTGCCTGCTGATCCTGATGACACCTATTCTGACACCGAGCGGGACGATGTAGAGCCGGGGGTAGCCTTTCCAGAGGCAGCTGCTGAGGGACCGAGCACGGCTCAGAGGAGGGTTCGGAGGCGTGGCAAGGCGATCGCTAGGGAGGATGATCCTGGTTTCGATTCAGATAGTGACTTTGACTGATAGTGAGTGCCTGTATTTGTTAGTGACTTTCACCTCAGATCTGGTTTTCCTCCTTCCCTTTAATTCAAACACCTTCTTCCTCAGTTTCAAACCTTCTGAAGTTTCGGGCAAAACCATAGGAATTCCATGGAAAATCTTGTAAACATGAAAAATTCACCAAAATTGCCAAAGGAAATGCAAATGATCTTCTTCAACAAGTTCAAGGAGAGGTCCCGAGAGATTATGCATGGCAACAATATGTTCTTTGAAGAGAGGTATAAAATCAAATCCTTGTGGTCCCTTAAGGACGGATTACGACTTGATGAGAGCTTCCGCCATGTTTTGGGACACTCGGAGGCACGTCTTTTGCTTTTCTTACAATGAGATGGTTCCAACCCTTGAATATTTTAGGGCTTTACTTGGAGGTGGAAGAGGTTGCAATTCCCTTTCCCGGAGGGATGTCTTTTGTCAACAAATTGTCTAGCCTTCTTCAAATCTCCCCGAAAGAAGCCCAAGGTATGATTCGAGGACCCAATCATTTTGACATTTCCGATCTCCCGGATAGGTTTAGGAGTTTGGGTATTGTTGGTGATTGTTATTGGGATGCATTTGCCCTTTGTGTGATTGGGTCCTTGTTTATGGTCTACTCCTTCGGGATGTGCCACCGGTCTTTGCTGGATGTTGTTGTGCACTGCCGATTGGGTCGAGATATTGTTCCCTTGATCTTGGGAGAGATCCTTCATGCTATCAACCGGTTGGCTAACGGGAAGCGATACATGCATGGGGGAAGCCCATTTTTGATGTCGATGTGGCTGATGGAGAGAGGCTGGGAGTCCCGCGGGAGGCTCTACATACATTCAGGCCATGGACTTTTGCCAGAAGGGGGGTTACTGTCGAGATTGAGGATCAGGCCTCGTGGGAGCGCTGGATGGCTCAACGCCGCACTCAGGATATCTAATGAAGGTCCCGCATTAGCAGATATAGACTTGGAGGACACTCCAGGATGGATCTCAGGCAGTCATGCTTCCGAGGCTTTATCAGTCTACCTTCTATATTTCGGCTCTAGCTCTTCGACAGTTTGGGATGGAGCAGATTCCTTTGGAGGGCTGCGATGATATTACCACTAGGGTGGTGATTTCCATTTATATGGATGACTTATCTGCATTCTCCTTCTTTTTCCCAAGTATGGAGGTATCATGTTTTCCCTCCTGTGGTCCTTCTCAGGCATTCGGAGCGCATTTTTCTGACCACTTGGTACTTGGATTGGTACGAGAGACACGTGGGAGAGACTCATGTAGCTCATATGAGGAGGCGTGAGGCCATTATGGGACCAGAGCATATCCCTGTTTCGGAGTTGAGGAGAGCCGAGGCGAGGGCTAGTCCTTATGACAGGAGCAGAGACAACATGTTTGATTATGAGGCGCGAGTGGAACGACAGAGAGATAGGGTTCCTATGGCGCCGCCCAGGAGGCAGGAGATTAGGGACGAAGCCCGGGCGACTAGGGCCCTGATAGATGCCGGTTTGATGGATCCGGCCCCGTGCCGTAGCTAGGGAGGAGGAGGACGGACATCATTCCCGTGCCCAGGAAGAACACGAGGCACGGTGGGAGAAGACGGAAGAGGAAGGAAGGGGACGCGAGCACTAGTAGCTAGAGCTCCGAGTATCCGATGATCGTCCTTGCAGGCACATTAGTTTTAGTTTTTTTTTCTTTTAGCTTAGTTGTGAGTTTAAGAGTAGACCGGGCTTGAACTCATCAAAAAGTGTTTAACTGTAATGAATATAGGGATTGCATTAGAGTTTTTCGAGACGCAAATATGATTTGATCATCGTGTTGATGACAAAATATGATATTTGTTTATGTTTTAGACCAAACCATTTTCGGCTGCCTACGTTCCCCTTTTACAAGTGGACTAAGGGGCTCAGGTCTCCGTAGTTTGACTCTATGAGTTGTTCATTTTTTAGAGGGGGTAGGTAGAGAGAGGGTCAAGAGAAGTGTAACCATGTTTTTTACCTAGGCCACCCTTTCAGGTTTTCAACCTAGTTAGGTATTACTCTTTTAGCACTTTTGAGAGGGGACTGTCTCGGTCTTCAGGCATAGTATCTACGGAGCTTGTCTCCGTTTTTCGGATGCATAAAAGGATTTCCATCTAAGTCTGCGAGCTGCATGGCTCCTCCAGAGAAGATCTTCTGAACTACATAGGGTCCGATCCAGACGGGCTCCCATTTACCAAGCGGGTTGGTGTGGGTCGGAGGCTTCTCTTTTAACATGAGGTCGCCTTCTCGAATGTCCCGATGTCTGACCTTCTTGTCAAAGGTTTTGTCCATTCTTGCTTGTAAGCCCGGGTGTGTTCCATGGCTTTTAGACGATGTTCGTCTAGTAGGGCTAACTCATCATGGCGACTCTCGAGCCATTCAACTTCATTGATCTGATTTTCCAATAACACACGGAGTGAGGGGATTTCCAATTCAATTGGGAGCACAACCTCCATTCCGTAAGTGAGGGCAAACGGTGTTTCTCCTGTGGCCGTTCTGACGGATGTTCTGTATCCCCAAAAGGCAAGGTGGAGCTTGTCCGGACAATCTCTACCTCGGACAGCCATCTTCCTGATGATGTTTTCTAGAGTCTTGTTTGCTGCTTCAACGGCACCGTTGGTTTGGGGCCGATAGGGGGATGACTTGTGACGAGTTATTTTGAACTCTGCTAATAATCTGTCACATTCTCCTTCAAAATGGGAGTCGTTGTCAGAAATTACTTCAGCCGGCAACCCATATCTGCACATGATGTTCTCTTTGATAAAGAGGGCTACCTTCTTGGAATTAAGGACCTTGTAAGACTTGGCCTCGACACATTTGGTGAAATAATCTATAGCTACCAGGACGAACTCGTGATCAATTCTTCCTGACGGTGTAATTTTGCCAATGACATCGATTCCCCAGGTAACGAAAGGCCAGGGGGTTGTCATGCAGTAGAGATCATGTGGAGGCAAATAGTTGAGGTTTGAGTAGCGCTGACATTTGTCGCAGCTTCTCACGAACTGGATACAATCCGTCTCCATAGAGATCAAAAAATAACCCATTCTCAGGATGACTTGCATTAAGGCTCGAGCATTCATGTGGGGGCCATGGGTACCACCATGTACTTCATTCATTAACTCGGCGGCCTTTTGTTTGCTGATGTAGCGTAAGAGGGGACCCCGATAGCGCTTTTTGTATAGCGTACCTCCTAAAATAATGTGGTGGGAAGCCAGTCGCTTCAGGGCTACCATGTTTCTTACCATGTTTCTTGCCTTGATTCCCTCTTTGTATTCCCCGTCTTCATTTTTGAAGGAAGCTTCACCGTTTTTCAAGTACTGGTAGATCTGAGTATACCACGGGTCATCCGCTGGTTCATCTTTTGCTTCAATTTCAAAACAGTAGGCTGGGTTTTCTCTTCTCCCCACTCTAAATGGCTTGACCGATTTTCCCTCGAGTATTTCGACAAGAGAGGCTAGTGTCTCTAGGGCATCTGCGAAGCTATTGCGGTCTCTGGGCAAATAGTGGAAGCTGACCTCTTTGAATTAGGCCACGAGGTCTTCCATGTAGGCGTGGTACTTTTGCAGACCAGGATCGACTGTCTTCTACTTGTTGGACACTTGGTTGATGATGAGAGCAGAGTCACCATACACTTCCAATTCCTTGATGTTCCTTTCTAAAGCAGCCTCCAATCCGGCTATGCAGGCTTCATACTCGGCGGCATTGTTAGTGACCTCAAAATTTAGCTTTACGGCTATAAGAGTATGTTCGTCAGTGGGATCGACCAGGAGAATTCCTATTCCATTCCCCCGTCTATTCGCTGCCCCATCAAAGAAGAGTTGCCAGCGATTTTCTCTTTCTAGAGCAAAAATTCCCTCGTCGGGGAATTGAGATTCAGGTCCTTGGGATTCATCCCTCGGGAAGTCGGCCAACTGTTCTGCCATTATCCGCCCTTTCATGGATTTTCTTATCACATAAATGATGTCGTATTCAACCAAAAAGAATGACCATTTTGCCAATATCATGGAGAGAGAGGGTTTGTCGAACAGGTACTTGATGGGGTCCAGCTTTGAGACCAAATGCACTGGGTGAGAGAGACTGCATATAATGCTTCAACTTTCCCACTACCCAAACTAGACCTGCACAGGTCTTCTCACAAGGTGGGTAATTGAGTTCGCTGCCTTGTAGTTTTCTGCTCACGAAGTAGATGGCATTTTCAACTTTGGAATCTTTCTTCTCCTGCGCCAGCATAGCCCCAATTGTTGTATCTGTGACAGTCAGGTATAGCAATAGTGGCTTTTGCCGATGTGGTGGGCAAAGGATCGGGGGATTCACAAGGTATGCCTTGATCTTCTCAAAAGCAAACTGGCTTTCTGGGGTCCATTCAGTGTATGCGCTCTTCTTCATCAGCTTAAAGATAGGCTCGCAGATGGAGGTTAGCTGATTCACAAAGCGACTTATGTACTGGAGCCTTCCCATGAAAGATTTGACTTCTGTCAGTGTTCGAGGCGGTTTCATCTCAACTATGGCTTTGATCTTCTGAGGGTCTGCTTCAATTCCCCGTTCAGTTCCCATATATCCCAACACCTTGCCTCGCTTTATGCCGAAGGAACATTTAGCTGGGTTCAGCCTCATGAAATGTTCTCTGAGACGGTTGAAGAATTTTCTCAAATCCATGAAGTGCTGGCCATCAGATCCTTTGGAGTGAACTATCATGTCATCCACATAGACCTCAATTTCTTTATGAATCATGTCGTGGAATAGGGCGGTGGCTTCCCTTTGATAAGTAGCCCCAGCATTCTTCAGACCAAAAGGCATGCTGTATAGCAGTATGTCCCCCATGGAGTAGTGAAAGATGTCTTGGCTTGGTCTTCTTCAGCCATTTTAATCTGGTTGTAGCCGGCGAAACCATCGACGAATGACTTGACCTCGTAGTTGGCTGTGGTGTCTACCAACATGTCGATTTTGGGCAGGGGGAAGTCATCCTTTGGGCTGGCTTTGTTGAGATCTCTAAAATCAATGCAGCATCAGACTTTTCCGTTAGCCTTGGTGATTGTTACGATGTTGGAGAGCCAGGTAGGATATTCGATGACCCGGATAAACCCCGTTTGAGCATCTTCTCAATTTCTTCCTTTACTTATAACGACCATTCGGGCTTGATCTTTCTCATCTTTTGCTTTACTGGCTTGACTTCTGGGTCTAGCGGTATCCTGTGTTCCACTATGGAGGGATCAAGGTCGGGCATATCCTTGTATGACCATGCAAACACGTCCACAAATTCTCTGAGTAGTTTGATTAGGGTTTCTCGTTCGGCCCCATTAAAGAAACTGCCAATCTGCGTCTCTTTAGGCTCTTCTACAGTCCCTAGATTCACACGAGTCAAAACCTCCTCGTCAGCTTGGGCTCGGTTTTCCTCTTTCTCGACAACCTGCTTAAAGATTTCTTTAATATATTGTTCCTTTAGTATGTCTGCATCTTTATCTAGTAAATCATTATTAACTGTTTTTAAGTTATTAGTTAATTTATCATTAGTTAAAGTGGCTATCAGAGGATACTCGGAAAGGTCGATCATTTCATTTAGAGAAAAAGGAAGTACAACGTTGGCTACAATTTCATAGTCCTCTGGCGTAAGGCCATCAGACGACTCTAGGGACTCAAATTCAACGATAAGAGACTCAAAAGACTTAAGATAGGTGGACACAAGGGGACGAGGGACCAATCCAAGCTTCATAATCATTTATTCTTTGCTCGCGGACAGACCAGACAGAGTCTCCCAATTCTTTAGAGGCATGGTAGACTGCATGATCATGGCTCGGGGATCTGACGACTTCTGCCCTCCTGCGGCACTCTGAACTGTTGCTGTGAAGGCCCAAACTAATCTGTGCCAGACTGCGGAGGGATCCCAACTTTCTGCGGCATTCCAAGGTACCCCCAACCATGAGAAGACATTCCATACTGACTTTGTCCCCACTGAGGGACGACAAACTGGCTTGTCCCGCCGGACTGTATGGGGCTACTGGACTGTGGCTGAGGAGCTGGCTGACCCACAGGTCGAGGAGCATGGGCTCCGGTAGTGGTACCATAGGAGGCTGGTGGTGGCATCCTGGTGTAGTCGGGGAGACTGAGAGTGGGATTAGGGTCCTCTTCCTCCTCTACGGTGAAAGTGCCATCAGGATTGAGAACGGGTGCCAAACTGTGACTCCTAATAGCCTCCAAAAGGCTGCTGATTTGAGCTTCCTATCGCAGTCTCATCTGTTCTGCCAACTGATTCCACTGCTGTTCTGTCTGAGGAGTCTCGGGAGGCGGAGTGGTATTGTCCCCATTGTTACCAGCTGATGCAGACATTCTGAAACCCGGAGTTGAAGCGAATGACGAAGCTGACGACGCGCTTGATTCTTCCCAACTGACCAGACGGTGACCCGGTGTCCGTACCCAAGCTTTGCGAGGTGCTGCGGGAGGAAGATATAAGGGAGGTTCAGATTTTGGGAGTTGAAAAGGGGTAGGTGTTTGGGCTCAGGGCTCATGCAACATGCAGTTATTTGTTTGAATTTACTTAAAATGCGTTTTCTTAAATCCTAGGTGGTTGGAAAAGATTGATCTTTTTTTTTTTACTACTCTAAATTCTGGATCAGTGGGACCCATCGCTACGCCTACAGACCCTCAACCTGTAATCTCAAACAAGGGTTCCATAGGGCAAGCTGAAGCGCCCCGGACCGAAGACCTACTTGGCCTCACGTTCGGAACACTTTCGAAAGACTCCTTTTTAAACAAAATTTTTTCAAAATGTCCTTTCAAACATGTACTACTTAAAACCTGTTTAACTTTAAAGAACTCTCATAACATACTACAATTTTAAAACATTCAACTTGAAAAGTTTACTTAAGGTTTTACAAACCAAAATATACTCTTTTACAAACCAAGGAACAAAGTCCCATATATACAATATCAAAAGAGTTTCCAAAATACAAAACAACACTTCAAGTCTAGGAACTACCCCTTGGTTTGCATTTACATAATGTAACCATCATACCATACCTTGAACAAAATATCCCAACTCAGCGTCCTCACGTGATCAATGTGGCCTAGCCCCAGGCTCTCCTTTATCTAAGAAAGCAATAAAAGGACGGGGTGAGAAAAAATCTCAGCAAGTTATTATGCATGAAACAATATGATATGCAATCATAATATGAAAGCATATAACAACAAATCATCATATATATATATCACCTTCTTATCATCACAAAGAAAGATATATACATAAACACATAAGTGCGATATAATAACACTGAGAAGGATACTGAGCCAAGGTTTAATCCTAAAAAGGATATCACAATCCAAGCAGCATCATCCGCTGAAGAGACAGTTCCGAAACCAAATCATAATAACACAACAAACAGGACTACGACACAAAGTCATATCCATATAGTGCAACTAGACTACTTCTTGAGCTAGTCCACTACTCCCAAACCATGGCCTATGGCTGGGCAAACAGGGAACCAGTGTACAGACTACAACGAACTCGTCTCGGGTGCCATTATAGTCACGTAACACTGCCCAATTCAAGTACCATCTGGACTTGAATTAAAAGCACAGTACCACGTACTTGCTTACAATCACCGATGATTCCAAAATAGGGAACCATACTCATATAACATATCACAATGATATCCAATGATAACAAGTATCCATGCACACTAGCACTAAGGCTAAACAATCCTTGAACCAATTAAACTTGGGATTCCAAAGTAGGGAACCCTAATCAAACACATCATAAAGATGTCAAACCATTATCAAAAGTGCAACACATTTTGTCTACCTTTTACAATACATTCAAGGATATAACCACAATCATAACCATGTATATGAAATCATGTAAGGCACAATATATTATCAACTATCCCTACATGCTCAATATACCACAATTAACAACCTTTATAAAGGTTCAAGTTCAAATTACCATGTTGGATTCACCTTGGTTAAGTTACAAATCAAGGCTACCAAGCATTTTCCGAACAATATTTAAACCCCTTACACAATTCCATTTTAACCAAGTAAAACATCACTATCTAGCCAAAGTGTTCTACTTTAATCTTAGTTAAAGAGGGTTCATTTATATCCTAGGTAGATTAGGTTTCTAGGCCTTGGAAAAAAACTTCAGAGGCTGCAGGGCAGGGCACGACTCGTGCCCCTTATACACCCCACCAGAATCCCTCGTCCCCACATAGGCTCGAATTAGGCCAATACCAAGGGACGACTCGTGCACGACTCGTGCCATAGAGCACGAGTTGTGCCCTCTGTCCAGAAACACAAATTTCAGCAACAACATCAGCAACCAACTCCCCAAATGCCAAATACTAACTTTACTCTGTTTTAAGGACATCAAAATGAGTACTAAACTGGACCAAAAACAAAGTCAAACCATCCCATACCCTTTCCATTACAAAACCACACTAACCAATATCATTTTGATACAAAACTTTGTTCCATTTATCATGCAACCATTCCATTACCATGAATACCATAATATAATTTTTCCCCCATACTCTTTCTACTACCATAACCCCATCATAACTCCTTACCATTTCCAAGCTTTTGAGTTCAAGGACAATAGCTCCCAAAACACCAAAATCATTTTCTTTCAACAAGACATTCAATAGAATCATGGAATGAACAATTAATTGAAAGAAGTCATAATAACTTATCCAAATAGTGAAAAATGAAATATTTATTTGATCGGGTAGATTCGCTCCCCACGTTGCCACGAACAAGAATCCACAATTGATTTTGAAAACGAAAAGGTATTGAAGATGCTAGATTTTTTTGAAAGAAGAAGGTAGGGTTTGGTTCTTTTCCATGGAGGCTTTTAGGAAGAAGAATTACTGATGAAGAAGAAATGCCTTCCATGTTAATTAACAAGGATAATGATAAACTCTTTCATCTAAGCTCCTCAAAATTAGTACCAATTAAACTAACCACCTTAACTATCAATCTTGACATCAAAGCACCTCAACCTAAAATAATCATTTCATTAAAATTTTAATTATTATACTTCTACTACCACACTTTACCTTTATTTCATATAGGCCCTTAATTAATAAAATTAACTCTTAACCATCCTAAACTTCACATATTTTATCAAAACATAAATAAACACATAAAACTTAACAAGTAGCATAAATGGTACCAAATGATATACTACCACCCCAACCCCAAATACTCAACAAGGCTAAGTTAGTGTCTATGATTAGGGTCATGACACAAGCGGGTCCCACCGACCGAAAAGGAAAACGGACCTAAGGTCTGGCGGATCATGAAGTCTTAACGCGCACTTGATGCAAATTACGGGCAAAGCAACCGTCGAGGGTCAAGATCGAGTAAAGGTGCCTGACGAAAAGTCGGCATGACCTTAACTGATAAGCGTCCACGAAGGATCTTGACTCGTCGTTGGTTAAGCGGTAATTAGACATGGACTAGGCGTTAATCCTGGATGACTCGGTGTCACACCGGGAGCCGGTGCATAAGCTGTGCGGGTCAAAGTCAAAGTCCAAGCGCCAGTCAATATCGAGTCAAAGTTCATGACGGAAAACCGACATGACCTCGACTGATTTAGGTCCACGGAGGATCTTGACTTGGCACATTGACTGGGGTTTGACCGACATAAGGTATACACTGACGCAACCTGACACGGACCAGACCAAAAACCAACCAAGTCTCGGACAAAAATGTGTGTCACGGACAAGTGCAGGGTAGACACGAGGGTAAACCAAGGGCTATTTGGGTCGTCTCATGCTCGCACCGAGAGGCGTAGTAAGGCCTCCCGGGCTGCTACTGAGATTTCCCGGGTTAGGGACGTAGTGTGCAGTGTACGGTCAACGTGCGCGTAGTGTACGACAGTCTAAATTCCTTTTTGAGTAAAAACATGGATTTTCAAATGTGTCATAAAGGCATGATGCATGCAAAAGATTTTTGAAAAGATTTTTTTTTTTTGAAAATATTTTTTTTGAAAGCATGTAAGCACATAAGCACATAAAATTTGAATAGTCAAAGGCGTTGGTACAACAATCAAACTTTGACTTTTTCCAGGCACAGTCAAACCGATAACAATACATCATGGCAAGACAAATACACAAGGAAACACACACAAAACAATAAGTTTCAAGTATTGGGACGTAAGCTTGACCCACGAAAGCTTAAGAAAACAAGTTTTATATTTTTTTTTTGAAAAAACAAGTTCTTTTTTTTTAAGCTTAGCTCCCCAGCGGAGTCGCCACTGTGATGTACCCGATTTGGCGCCCGACAAAACTTGGGAAGTTTGAAAATATTTTTGGATTGGGTAAATCTTTAGCGGACTTAAAAAATAAACGGAGTCGCCACGCCATTTTAGTTTAGGGCCAAAACTTTGAAAAAACCCCGAAAGTAGAGAAACGAGTCCGGAGGTCACGTTACACTCCGGGAAGAACGTTTGGCGTTCACCCGGAATGCATCATATGACTAGTCTTCCATACTCGAAACTTTGTGTGTGTGTCTGTGTTTTGAAAAAGATTTGACTTAAAGGGACTTTCTGGAAATAAAAGGAATCTGAGGGACTGGACTGGAAAACAGTTTAAAAACAATGATGAAACTGGAAAATAACAGAAACTGGAAACTCTTTGCAGATGACAATGTCATCCGCATGGATGACTTTGTAATGCAACATCATTCGTGAGGACAAGGCTGCAGTCTCAATATTTTACAATTTCCTAATCAGTCACTGTAATTTCCAGAAACTTAACTGGATTTACAGGACTTAACTGGAACTGTAACTGAATAAACAGAAAACAAAGGAATGTTTGGATTTTTGGCATCCATGCTTGTCCTCTCTTTTCCTAGACTTTTAATTAGTGGTCATTAGTGATGAATCCACTTAATCAAGCCATCCCGGGGGTACATTAGGGCTTTGAAAGCATTTCATTTGCTAGGGAAAAGGGGATTTAACATGAAAAGTAAATTAATCAAGAAAATTAGGTCAAGATGTATCAACTTTAGAGGAAGATCTCTAAGATGGTCACAAGAAAGACCATCCTTGAGACCTATGCTCAAGTGTATCTCTTACATCTTGGGGTGACCTAAATATGTAAGTCTTAAGGATGTTCATCCATGAAAAAGATTTCAAGGTGAGCATCTTAGACTATGGGAGGGACATTTACAAGGAAATAAATAATATGGACCATTTGAAGTGATCATCTATGGAAATGGATTCCAAGATGACCACATTTTAGGTCAAGTGAACAAGTAAAAACTAGTAATGTAAAGGGGATATGGGGATGACATGAAAATAAAGGGGAGTGTAGATCACTTTAGAAGATCATCCATTGAAATGGATTCCATGGAGATCCTCATGGATCTAAGAGAAAGGGGATGAACAACAAGGAAAAAAAACAAGACTACATCATTTATATATGAAATGTATGCATGAATGAAGGAGATTTGAGTAAGGGAAGTGAGGGTTTACCTATATTTCTTTGGTTGGTGTTTAGGGTTTGAGGGATTTCAAGGCTTAGAAAGGATGTGGTAGTGGAATTTGGTGTTGGAATTGAGTAGTGGGAGTGTTTAAGGCTGTTTTGAGGATGAATTTCGGCACAGTAACAGTAGGAAATAGGATTTTTTTTTTGCCTCTTTAAACTGAGGGGAAGGGCTGTATTTATAGGTTGGCCAGGGTGCAATATCATCCGCGTGGATGATATTGGCATGCTAAGTTCATCCGCGCGGATGGGATCAGCAGCGTGCCTGGTTTTGCAGAAAGTTGTTTTGGCTGTTTCTCCCTAGGTAAAAAAGGCAATATTACTTGGAAATGATGATTTCCAGCGAGGTCCTATGCCATTTTCTTATTTCTATGAGGTCCTTCCTCATTCAAATTGTCTAAATAATGTCCGAATGCCCCTAAATGATTATAAATCATTAAATTGGGCTGACGAAAAACTAACGACCCAGATTAGGGCACTTACATAATGGCACAAAAAATTACAAGGAGGGCCAAAGAATTTGGATACCATTTGATACTCCATTCCTGCATCAAAATGGAAAATACATTTGGGCCTAGTCTTGAATACGATGGAGTCGGACTGTGTGTTGAATTATGATGAGAATTAATCTCTATTAACTTTCATCATATATATGTATGCACATGCATATGGGGAGAGAGAGAGAGGCAAAAATGCAGTACCTCTTGAACCTTATCCGCCATTGATGTAGTAGATGAAGATGTAATTCGCAAATTGTAATTGTAAATGGCAATGGATATTGGAGGGGGAGGGGGAGGGTCCGGATCTCCGTGCTTTAGGTTGATTAAATTGGGAGAATGGACTGGAGAGAGGGGAGGGAGGTGAAAGATTGAGGGGAAGACAATGAATTAGTGTATCTGGTTTTTTATTTTTATTTTATTTTTTGTGCAAAAATTATATTTTCGTCATTATACTTTATCATTTCAACATGTTCTCACTAAAATTTTTAATTCAAAATATCCTCTTTGAAATTTGCATTTTTCAAAATGTGCTCACTCCCCGTCTACATTCTCGTCAAAAACCTAACAAAAGCTAGTAACATGACTTCACATAACTAACTTTTATTAGGAATTAATATAAATTATTCCTTAGGAATTATGAGTTAATGACGTGTTATACTAATTAACTTGTAGTCTTCAACATCTAGGTTAAAAACTTAACAAAATATAGTCATGTGATGTCAAATAGCTAATTTTTGTTAAGTTTTTAATGAATTTATTGATGGAGAAAGCACATTTTGAAAATTATGAAACTTCAATGAGGAAATTTTGAAAAAAAAAAGTTTCATAGAAGTTCGCAAATTTGTCCAACGGCCGAAGAGACAAAAATTATAAGGAGGGACCAAAATGATTCTTGAATCTTCGGTTTGTCACATGCATTGTGCGCCAGTTCGGTTGGTTAAAGTTAATTTATTTATTTTTTTGTACTTATCAGGGAAAAATGTTTTTTTTGAAAATTCTCTATATAGTTATGCTGAGAAAATACCAATATGAAGATCCTAAACCTTATAACAAATGTATGTGATAGAGGGAGATAAGGAGGAACCTTGCAAGGCCAATTTTCACGAAAGAAATGGTAGACGACGTGGTCGCTAGCTTTAATAATTGAAAAAAAATCCGTTTCGTTATGGATCTCGGAGTATTCGCCGTGGCCAAGGGCAACCCAACGGCTACGCTTCTCAGCCATCTTCTTCATCTGCTGCAACTATCGCTCTTGGAGGACCTCAATGTCTTCGAGGTCAAGCCGATCCAAGGCGGAGATCTCTTCATCGATACTGTCTTCTACGGCTTTGGCGACCGGCAGAACTTGCTTCTCTATGATCTGCCACAAACAAATGAAAATTAACATCTATTAACTGTCATCATATATATGTATGCACATACAGAGGGGGATAGAGAGAGAGAGAGAGAGAGAGAGAGAGAGAGAGAGAGAGAGGCGGAAATGCAGTACATGTTGAACCTTATCCGCCATTGATGTTGTAGTTGAAGATGTAATTCGCAAATTAAAATTGTAAATGGCAATGGAAATTGGAGGGGGAGGGTCCGGATCTCCGCGCTTTAGGTTGATTGAATTGGGAGAACGGGCTGGAGAGGGGAGGTGAAAGATTGAGGGGAAGATAATGAATTAGTGAATCTGTTGTTTTATTTTTATTTAATTATTTTTTTGTGCAAAAATTATATTTTCGTCAATAAACTTTAGCATTTCAACATGTTCTCACTAAACTTTTTAATCCAAAATATCGGTTGGAACTTATGTGAAATTGTGTGGTAAAAGATGAAAATTAAAAGTGTTTTTTGAAAAGACATGTCTTTTCAAAACTTAGTCCTATATAAACCATTTCAGATTGTGTTCCAACATACACAAAGTTTTCATCTTCTCTTTCCCTTCTATGTTTCTGAAAGCATTTAGTATATTCGCCAGGGAACAAGTTCTTCTGTAGGAACTTGTTCCAAAGTGTTGTATCCTCAAGCCAGACGTCCTAAACTGCAGCAGAAGCGGGGACGAATTTCTGACTTAGGACACTACCAAGCAGGCCTCACTTTGAAGAATTTGTAGCGTTTTCAAGTTTTTATTTGTTTTATAATCTGATTTTGATTTAAATATTATTATAATTACTGTTATTGAAAATATTATTATAATTACTGTTATTGATATTTCTAATTATAAAATAGTAGATTGGTTCTAACAATATCTTCTTTGAAATTTTGCATTTTTCAAAATGTGCTCACTCCCCATTCTCGTCAAAAACCTAACAAACGCTTGTAACATGACTTCACATAACTAACTTTCGTTAGGAATTAATATAAATTATTCCTTAGGAATTAATGTTTTACTAAAAAAAAAGTTAATTGTAATTATAGTTTAATTGTTCTCAAATTCTATAGGTCTCACTTTGGAGCTCTCTAAATTAGAGAAAATCAATTTCTCTTTCACATAATATAAAATTTTCTAACAAGGGTTTTAAAGTTGAAATAGAAATCCTTGTCTAATAATAACATAAAGTGAGAAGCACGCGGGGTCTTAGCCTGATGGTTAGAGTTCATGGCTTTCAACCTGGAGGTCATGGGTTCGATTCCCCCACCAGTGGTTAGAGGGAATGACATTGCCCTCCCTAGCATAGCTAGGCGTCTCTGTGAAGTGCATCAAGGGGGGAGTGGTGAAATGTGTTGATCCCCTTCTTTAGTTTTAAGAAAAGAAATAATAATAATAATAATAAAGTGAGAAGTACTAGTTTTACATTTGATTTATTTGTTTTTTAAAAATATTTTATTTGGTTGTATATTATGTGAATCATGAAAAAAAGTAGAATATGAATGATTCTTATGAAAAATAAGGCATTTACTTTGGAATATACTCTCCCTCCGTTCCAATAGAAGCTTCACCAATTACCCAAAAGGGCGTCCCGTTAGAAGCTTCACCTTTCTTTTTTTTGGCAAAGAATCTTTACTATTCAACCCACTCATTCTACTCCCTCCGTCCCACCTCAATTGGTCCATTGAGGTGGGACACGGTTTTTAAGAAAAATTATTAAAGTGGGAAGAAATTAGAGGAGAGAGAATGTAAAAGTTAAATGTGTGGTAGGGAATAGGAGAGAGAATGTAAAAGTTAAAAATATTTAATAGGAGAGAGAATGAGTGGGAGGAATAGTAAGTTAAAGTGGGTATAATGAATGGTTTTTTTGTAAATATATGGAGATGATAAGGGTATTAATATAGGAAAAACTTTCCATTTAAGGAATGGACCAATTGAGGTGGGACGTCCCAAAAAGGAAAGTTGACCAATTGAGGTGGGACGGAGGGAGTATCTCCTATTTCACTATTATACTCACAACATTTTTCAAATTTACTATTTCCTCCACTCATTCTCTCTCCTATTTTACTATTACACTCACAACATTTTTGAAATCCTTAATTTGCGTGCCGAAAAAAATGGTGAAGCAATTACCGAAACGGAGGGAGTATTAATAAGTAAAGTATAACACAAATTATATACTCCCTCCGTCCCAGGAAATGGTTCACCAAGGCACGCAAATTAAGAAAATAGGTGGGAAGAAAAAATGTTGTGAGTGTAATTTAAAAATAGGAGAGAGAATTAGTGGAGGAAATAGTAAATTTAAAAAGTGTTGTGAGTGTAATAATGAATTAGGAGAGAGAATGAGTGGATGAAATAGTGAGTGGGTATAATAGAATATTTATAAAACTTTTCCATTTTAGGAAAGGTGAAGCTACAAATGGACGCCATTTTGGGTAAAAGGTGAAACATTTTCTGGGACGGAGGGAGTAAATGATTGAATTTCGTTTCCCATCTCTAACTCTAAGGGCCCGTTTGGTTGGTTGGTTGGTTGGTTGGTTGGTAGGAAAGTGGGGGAATGGAATGCCCAATTTCGTTCCCCCAATTCCTTTGCCATGTTTGGTTTAAGGTTTCCTAAAATTTTCATTCCCAAGAAATGACCAATTCCTTCCAACTAAGGAATTTCCCATTCCTTCCATATATGGAAGGAATGGTCAATTCCTTCGGGAATGAATTTTTTTTTTTGATCAAAATACCCCCAAACTCACACCACCCCTACCCCTACCCACCCCTGCCCTACCCCACCCCACCCCACCCCCACCCCCATGAATTTTTTTTCCCTGCCTACCCCCCCATCCAGCCCTGCCCTACCCCACCACCCCCACCCCACCCCCCACCCCCACGAAAAAAAAAATTCCCCTACCTACCCCTCCCCCCATCCAAATTTCGCCCCTACCCCCCACCCCCACGAAAAAAAATATTTTTCCCCTACCTACCCCCTCCCCCCATCCAACCCCGCCTCTACCCCCCACCCCCACAAAATTTTTTTTCCCCTACTTACCCCCTCCCCCAATCCAGCCCTGCCCTACCCCCCACCCCACCCCCACGAAAAAAAAATATTTTTTACTCATTTTGCATGCCCCTACCTACCCCCCACCCCCACTCCCCACGAAAAAAAATATTTTTACTCATTTTGCATACCCCCTACCTACCCCTTCCCCAAAAAAATAATTTTTTTTTTAAAAAAAGGGTAAATTGGACATTTTATATGCTTTCATTCCATTCCTATAATTTGTATTTTCAAACCAAACATGATTTGCCAAGAAATTGAATGACAATTTCATTCCATTCCGTACCAACCAAACGAAGGGGTTTGACCAGTTTTTTTTCCATTCAAATTCTTTAAGGAATTCAATTTCATTGACCATTCCATTTCTTCACTTTTTTTCCACCGAACCAAACGGCCCCTAAGGTTTGGTTAAGTCTCATGCCACCCCTTAAATTTGAATTCATCTCAAAATGACCCTTAAATTTGAATTCATCTCAAAATGACCATCTTTTAGCAATGAATTAACTATTTTACACTTCCCTCCGTCCGCTATAAATCACACACTTTTCTCATTGGGCGTCCCGCTACAAATCACACACTTTCTAAAATAGCATAGAATATTTACTATTCCACCCACTAATTCTCCCTCCTACTTTACTTTTATACTCACAACACCAATCAACTCACTAGTTCCTATCCCATTTTCTCTCTCATACCTCACTTTTCATACTTACAACACTTACTCCACTAACTTTCTCCTTAATTCGTGTGCAAACAGTAAGTAACCGTGTGATTTTTAGCGGGACGGAGTGAGTACTTTACTATAAGATTGTTCATTTAAATTTAAACATTAAAACTCTCACATAATATAGAAAAATAATTTTTAAATGTCATGTTATTTTTGAACTTATCCTCTTTATCCAATAAATTAATTAACATTTTGATAATTCTTAACCATCTCTTTTTTAAAAAAATTAATAATAAATTAACTATTTCCATATTTAGATTTTTTTTTCGAAAATGAATAAAAAATGTTAGATTTTTTTTTTCTCAAACGAATGATCTTTTTGCATATAACTTTATTCCTAAATATATTTTTTATCAATTTTTTTCACTATGCATTATATATTTGTAAAATAAAAAATTAAGAAAATAGATAACTAACGATCATTCATTTTGAACGGAGGAAGTACTTTAAGAAAAACTCTTTTCTTTTTAAAAAGAGAGTTGTTATATAAACCCGCAAAATTGTTGAGTAAACCCGTAAAACTAATTTCACCCCAAAAAATTTAAATAAACCCCCCCTTTTCCCTTTATACCCCTTGTTTTTATCCCACACCCACACCCACCCACCCAATTAACTCCTCCTCATTTACTCTCTCTCTCTCTCACTCATCCTCACCCAAATTCAAACCTAGAGAGAGAGAAAGAGAGGAAACGACGGGAAGAGAGAAAGAGAGACGACGCAGAGAGAGAAGGGACCGCAGAGAGAGAGAAGAGACGGCTGAGAGAGAGAGAGAGAGAGTGAAGAGAGAAGAAGGAAAAATCAAAGAAGAAGAAGAAGAAGAACAACAATCAATTTCAATTTCAAGATGTCAAAACTAGGAAAATCTGGTAATTTTTCTTTCCTTTGTGCTAAAATTAGTTTCATTTTTCCTTCAATTTGAGATTTGAGAGATTTTGATTTTGAAAAATTCGAATTTCTGGGTTTTGATTGGTTCGGCCACTACTGACCGATTTATTGCATATATTCGGTCACACCCGACCGAAAACTCCCAAAATTTCGGCCAACCCCGGCCGAACCTGCTCTATTTTTCGGCCACCCCCGGCCGAACCTTCTCTATTTTTCGGCCATGACCAACCGAGCCATTGCCAAAATTTCGGCCATACCTGGCCGAACCATGCTCAATGGAATTGATTTGGAATTGATGGATTTGTTCTTGTGTGTCTATTCCATTTTTAGTGAGTTATGTAATTTATGCTTCTTTTTACATCAAGTGCCTATGATCCTATGTTATTGGAATTTGAAATTACAAATTGTAAGTTTTATAATTATATATTTTATTGAAATTGTATTAATTTGGTCAAAATGACTAGAATCTAATTAAATATGTTATAAAATTTTTACGAGTTTGATTTTTTGATGTTTTCATTGCAGTTAAGAAAATGTTTACAAGGAGAAGGCCTCCAACTGCTTCCTTAAGGAGTGAAAAAGTAGCCGCACGTACTCAAGGGCAAACTTCACAGAACCAAGAGCCAGTTGAGGATTTAACCGTTGATCCTCGCTTGTCGGTCTACAATGAGCCTATGGAAACCTCACCTGAGCCTCGGATAGACCTTATTCCGGCTCAAAATGATAGTGACCCGAAAGAGGAATACGAGCCGGAAGATGAGCCGGAAGATGAGGAAGATGAGGATGATGATGATGATGAGGATGATGAGGAGGGAGGTGGGGAGGTAACGTCTTATCCCGGTGGGCCTAGGTACAAAACATTACTCCTTTCCTATGAAACCCATATTGCTAAATTAATTTGGGAGGGTAAAGATGATAGAATTTTAAAATGTATTAACCATATAGGAAAATTGAAAAAATGGGAATTGGAGTTGAATAAAGTGTCAGAGCCGGTTCAAATGCTTATCATAAATTCCGGTCTCTTTTGCTTAGTTAATGGAAGTGGAGCGTATGACAACGTAGATAAAACGTTGGTCAACGCTTTTGTTGAGCGATGGCATCCGGAAACTAATAGTTTCCATATGCCATTTGGGGAGATGACCATCACTTTGGAGGATGTGTCTTGTCTTACATTGCTTCCGGTAGTAGGTGCACCCTTATTTGAGAGTCCCGCTTATGCTAGTCAGCCACCTCTTAATAAGGCTTGTGAGGTTTTGGGAGTGACCAAAAAAGTTGCTAAAGATGGAATTCCTGCTAAGGGGGCATTGGTCAATTTAGAATGGCTTAGATTGAAGTTCTCCCCTCAGTTGTACTCCTCAGACCCCCAAAAAGTTGTCTGTGCTGCTAAGGCATATCTTTTATATTTATTGGGGTGCACAATCTTTTTCCGATAAGACCGGACATGTGTCAACGCTAGCTATCTAGATTTTTTGAGAGATGATGGGGCAATAGGGAATTATGCTTGGGGAGCCGTAGCGTTAGCTTTTCTCAGACCGGCAACTAGGAAAAGGATCTAGGTTTAACCGCCATCGATTTCCTAGCACTTAACCTTGTTGGAGGCTTGGGTTTATGAGAGGTTTCCTGCGTTTAGGAACGGTTTCAACAACTACTATCTACCCAATTTGCCGCTCACATTGAAGTGGCTACCACCTCGGGCTCAACCAGCGACAGTTGCCTCCGTGCAAGTGAAGAGGCAACATATTGACATTATTCAGGACACGGATGTAAGTATTATTTTTTTAGTAATAATTTTCGCATGTATTTTTGTTTTCTTAAATGAAACTATATTAATATTTTTTATGTTTTTATTGTAGGTGATTTGGATGCCATATGAAGGTATCCGCGCTCAATATCCTTTTCCTAGAGTCGCGCTATACCAAGGTGCCATAGTTGCCGGTAATGTGGTGGAACCACATCTTCCCGACCGGGTATTGCGACAGTTTGGGTACATGCAGACAATACCTCACCCTCCACTTGGTCTTGGGATGGCAAGAGGAGATAAGAAGTCTCTAATGGGGTGGATCATGTTTGCCCAGTCATTCTATGACTGGAAGACGAATTGCGTCGATAAACGCAAGTTACCGGGATGTAGAGTGCCTCAACATGCTGCAGATGATTATCTGCAATGGTACTCTGAATATTCACACCCCATTGTGCACCCCATTACTGAGCGGTCTCACGCTGTCAGGAGGACAACTGAAGTTGTTGCCCCTAATCCGTGGGATATGCTTATGAATGTCCGGAACGTCATTATGCCTATTGCTGAGAGATGGACAAATGGAGACCGCTCATTTAGTTTAGAGGAGGCTATGGACGTCATGTTTAGAGCATTGGCAGAAACTCAAACTTAAACCCCAACGCGGACATCAACTTCTCAGGGTGGTAGAAGACGACAATAGATTTGTAGTTTTGGTTTTTTTTGAACAATTATTTTTGGTATTGTATTTGAACAATTATTTTTGGTAATTACATGTATGAACAATTATTTTTGGAGTAATTGGTTTATGGAGTAATTGGTTTACGGTTTTACATTTCATGTTTGTGTATATATGGAGTAATTGGTTTATGGTTTTATGGTTTATGGTTTATGATTTTATGTGTATGGGGGGTGATTGGTTGGTGTATGGATTTATGGTTTGTATATATATGTTTGTATGGTTGATGATGGCAATGGACATCCTTCCTTCAACTTGGCATGAATGTAATGATTGTTGTTGACGTAGCATATACAAATCAATTTTGGGTTATGTGGCATTGATTTTCGTAGAGGAAGGAAGGTCAAAGACAAGGTGTTACTCAAAGTCACCAACGCAACGTCGAATGCATTTGCAACAGCGTAACCCATTTCTGCAGAGTCAAACCAATTTTCTTCTCCGCATGGTCCATCAAACCAAAGGATAGCGTAAAGGACTTTATCCACCCTATCTCGGCCATGAATAACTCGGCATACAACTTTTGATTTCCAAAAACCTCCTGATATAACACTTCCCGAACCCATCGCCAATCATTTGAATCACGGCCAAGTAACTCCGCAATACACCGGAAGCCACAATTCCTATCACCCCGCACATCAATCGTTTTCAATATAACCATGCATGAAAACCGGTAGTTGATTAAGATATTTGATTGCATGTTGACTTTTTCGACGAACGGGCTATAAGATAAATTCAAAAAAAGAAAAAATTAAACATAAATAAAATTATTTCATGATATAAAAGTTTAACTGAATAATATAAATAGTTTTGAGGTTACACGTAACTTGGCTTTTGCGAGATAACATCGGAGACCCTTGATTTGCATCGGTGTTGAATAACACTTGATCGGGTATGGCCTCCACGTACTCAAATGCGCTAGGATCCCGCTTCGTGGATTTGAGGAACTTAGCACTCTTTGCTTTAGGACGACCCTTATTATTTGTTTTAACTACAGGTTCATTAGCCATTGTTGTTGCAGGATGACAAATCTCGGTCAATCTCTGAACAATCAAATTCTTTCCGGTTCGTGGAGCTGCCTCAAATCTTAAATCAAGAGTATTGCGAATCTCATTGTACCGATTTCGAATCTCTTCTTCAATATCATCATCGTAACTCATGATCGGTAGGGTATCTAGCTTACGCCAAAATGCATGAACTTTATCAAGGGGGATGGGCGAGTTGAATTGCATGAACTGTGCAAGCTCATGTGGGCAAGGGAGCCCGCATGCCGATCTCACCGCACACCCACACAACAATGAATCTCGGCTACCATCATATAGAGAATCCAGTGAGTTGAAAATCAAATCCAATGCATTTATAGACACCATGCCTCTAACCTCACTCCATAGCGATGACTTGAATTTGTGTTGAACCACAATTCTGCTTTTCTCAAATGAGGCAATGATTGCAATATGGGAGCATTCGATGAGTTTATGAATTTGTTTCCAACATGTCTCAAATGCTCCCTGGCTCGATCCAAGTTGTTTCTTCAATAAGGCATGTTGACTCTCCACCCTAACATAGGTTACGCAATTTATTAGCATATAATTAACAAAACATCAAAACATATAACAGAAACATAAAGTTCCCCCGATATACCTGTTTGTAGACAAGTTGTCAAAGTGCATAACATGGTTTGTCCAACACGAGACAAATCTTTCTTTGTAAGGCACAATCCACTGGTTCAGGACATAATTGACCGCATCGGGATATTGACTGTAATCTTCTGATAATCGCCGTAAATAGTCATCAAACGATGCCTCCGTATCAGCTTTGACCATTACATTCCAATGAAGAATGAACGCCTCCCAAATCTCTTGCATATCAAACATTTTCTTGCATTTTGCTAGAATATTCCTGTTGATATGCCATCGACAAAGCAAATGAGTTATCGTTGGGAACGTCTCACGAATAGCATTCATCAAGGCAAGCTCCCTATCGGTCACGATAACATTAGGAAGACATGATTGATCCATCAAAGATTTCGACACTTCGCATGCCCACGTGTAGTTTCCTTCTTTCTCAGCCTCTAGATATACACCAGCAATTAAGAAGGTCATTTTGGTTGAAGTCACGCCCACAATCTCAAGCAAAGGTAAGTTGTACCTATTTGTCTTGTAAGTGCAATCCATGAACAAGACGTATGGAAATGCCTTCATCAATTCAATGCTTTTCGGATGAGCAAAGAATATCTCCTTAATGACATTTGTATTCTCGCATTGCCGATATTCGAAGTGATAAGCATGATCGGACAATTTAAACATGAGCTGTTGGATTTGAGAGAACGACCCGCACGCTCGCTGCCCCGTTCTTCACTCGCGCATTATAAATAGTCCGTATTATGGACTTGTTTTCCTGAAATTTCTCTTTTAATCCATGTAAAATATCCTTGTAGGCTATTTGTATGTGACAATTCTATCACGTACTCCTCCTCTGATTTAAGTAATCTACCGGCATAAGAGTGACCCAACATGGATTCGCAAATAGGATGATTGTGAAAGCCACAAACCACTTTGTGGCGTTCAACTGAAACTTACAACCGCATTTCTTTGTTCCGCTCTCTCTATTTTTCTTTTTTTTTGTTTCCCAATTCCAATATTTCAAGGTTGGCAGTTCCTTGAGAGGACAGAGAGATTGATTTTTCCTTGTATTTCCCCCAGCGATCACAAACAAGCGTCATTCGAGGAGCGGAATTACGGCTCCCGTTATCCGACCGACCGACTACGATGACAAACCCATGTTCTTCCCCCTTTTTACGCACCCATTCAAACATTATTTTTCGGTCTCGAAAAAACAAGGGCATTGTGAATTCTGGGGTGTAGTCTCGCAAAACGCTTTCAAAATCACCCAGGGGATACTGAAACAATTAAATAAAACAATAAGGGAGGTGTAAGCAGAAAAACAAAGGTTCGGCCAGTGGTGGCCGAATTTTCTTTGACGGTTCGGCTGGGTGTGGCCGAAATATTTCAAATTTTTCGGCCGCATCGACCGAAAATGCCCCGCATTCGGCAAATCAGTAGCCGAAAAATTTTGAAATTTCGGCCGGTGTGGCCGAACCATAAGCCCAAATTTCGGCGGGAGTGGCCGAACACGAGCAGATGTTCGGTCACTCTATTGGCCGAATTTGAGCTCTGAAAGCAGAAAATACATTTCTAACAAATTTAAATGGTTAGAAAACTTACATTAACATTTGATGGTAGAGCTGGAGCATCCATGATGAGCCTGCTGAATCTCTTGTCTTGGAACAAATGTGTATAAATTTTTTTTTTTGGGAGAGGAAGAGGAAGGAAAGGGAGGAGGTAATTTTTTTTGGAGTAAAAAAATAAAGAAAAAGTGATTAAGTAAAAAATGTGGTGAAAATTGATGAGGGAGGGAGGGAGGGGGAAGGTGGTGAAAATTGATGAGGGAGGGAGGGGAAGGTGGTGAAAATGGTATACGGGTTTACTCAACAATTTTACGAGTTTATTTAACATTAGTGAATGAGGGGATATATAGGGATATTTTTGTCATTTCACTCGATGACATTTTTGAAAATTCCAACTTACGGGTTTACTTAACAATTTTACGGGTTTATATAACAATTCTCTTTCTCGCCTTTCTTCTCTTTCTTTCCCTCTCTGCCGTCCGAATCAGTTCTCTATCAAGTCTCGTTATAGAAAAACCCTAGTTCTCGCATCCTCCGCCACTTCCGATGATGGATTCAGCTCCAACAATGAGAATTTGCGCTCTAAGGTTCATTCTGTGCCTAATGCTAACTCATAACTTGATTCAATTTGATTCGATGCTTTTTCCCGCGGTTAGCATTTCATATACAGTAGAAGTTGACGATTAGTTGGGAGTTTAAATCTGACAGGGAATGCATTACATGTGTCTTACGGGAACACAGACTAGAAGCATAGTTTTTCATTGTTATGAACTCCATTGCCACTAGGGGAATTGTGCTCCCTTGGAACTTTTATTTGTTTTCCTCAGAACACATTCATTAAACAAATGAGAAGTCGGAAAAAGAAAAAACAGAAAAAAAGCCATAAAATACCATTAGAACAACCCTGTTCTCCAATTTCAATGGAATCCTAAACTTATATAATATCTACTGATATGGAAATGATCAATGGATCATTTACCACAAATTAAAACACACTCAATATTGCCCCCTTCGGTCTCTGTGTTGCAAATCCACTTCTTCGGAGTAGTTTCTAGTTCTACTCCCTCCTTAAGTCCTTCCCAGAATGAGTCCACTCAATAATTAAGGGGCCGTTTGGTTCAGTGGAAAAAAAGTGAAGAAATGGAATGGTCAATGGAATTGAATTCCTTAAGGAATTGGAATGGAAAAAAAATTGGTCAAACTCCTCCGTTTGGTTGTCACAGAATGGAATGGAATTGTCATTCAATTCCTTGGCAAATCATGTTTGGTTTGAAAATTCAAATTACAGGAATGGAATGAAAGCATATAAAATGTCCATTTTACCCTTCTTTTAAAAAATTGATGAGTAAATTTTTTTTTTTTTTTGGGAGGGGAGTGGGGTGGGGTAGGTAGGTGTATGAGAAATGAGAAAAATTATTTTTTTAGGGGGTGGGGGGGGGGGTAGGGCAGGGGCTGGATGGTGGGGGAGGGGAGGCAGGGGTATGAAAAAAAAAATTTGGAGGGGGGGTGGGGTGGGGGGGGGTGGGGGTGTGCAACTAAAAAGAATACCAACTAGCAAGACTAAGCCAGCTTAGGCATAGCCATATTAGATCATACTGGGGGTGGGGGGGTGGAGGTAGGGGGTGGGGGGGTATGCAACTAAAAATCATTAGCTTCAAGCTGGCTAACTTGAATACCAACTAGCAAGCCATGTAAGCCAACCTCTACCTATTCCAAACACCAGCAGAGAAGTCAAACAACAGCAAACCAACACCAAAACTGAAGCCTTGGCATTCATAAACCAAGCACCAGCAAGTCATTAATAATGTACATAATATTACAATACTAGCAACACGGTTGCATAACGTTACGAGTTTCAACCTAGTCTCAAAAACATTGTTGCGCTATCCATAATATTACAAAAGAGAATCAAAATAAAAACCCCACTTAATTTCAATTATCCAAAAGATACCTGACCCAAGCCTCTCGCTTTTCTTCTTTTTCAATAGAAAAGAAAACCAACACTTTCTCTGGTTCAGACGTGATCATATTTGTTGCTTTGAACCTATCTGTCATAGACAATGAAGCGAATTTGGACAAACTCAAGAAAAAACAAGGCTTGTTTTCTTTTGTATATCCAAGTCACTTTGTATTGCTTCACCAAGTTTTGAGGATGCTTCCTCAATCTTGTTCCCGAGCAAAGTAGCAGCACCAGATAAACCTTCAAGCAAAGAATCTTGACTCCTAGCCCTTTTTCGTTTTCGAGGTGCACTGGTACACTCTTCACTATGGACATTAGCTCCTGTATCGGTAGGTGCGGTAAGACTATCTTCCCTCCCCTCATTGAAATTGTTACCATCTTCGTCTTCTTCTTCTTTGTTAGCCTCCGCCTCCATTTCAGCAAAATCTCTAGCCCTATTCCCTTTAGCTCGATCTTTGCCAAATACAATACATAAATCTTCAAATAGAGGAAATGATTTGTTTTTCCATTTAGCCGCCTGTTTATGAACCTATTCATTCATAAATAGACATAATATAATCAAACTTCAAAAGAGATACACCAATAGAGATAAAAATAAAAAACACAAAATAATCTACGACTATATAAAATAAATATCACAAAATAAATAAAAGCAAACAATTACCTTGAGGTAAGCATCCCAAACTGTAGGTTCAGCAGTCACACAATGTTTTTCACTATCGTAGCCAAAGCCACTAGTATTATAACCATAAATCATGTCATATACAACTTGCGAATCCTTTTTCAATGTTTTCAACCTTGACTCAATGTGCGGTTTACCCAGTAGTCCAGAATCTGAGAGTGTTTTTTTAAAAACAGCTTCAACTTCTTTTAAATAACCCGCTTTAAAACCATTATCAGCCTTAAAGCCATTTCCTGCATTTACTAAATCCACCATAGCCTCTACGAGCTTGGCATCTTCTTCTTCTGTCTAGTGCCGATCGTTTTGTCTAGAAGCCATGCCTAAAGTTTCATACATAATATTGGAAACATGTTATACATATTATGATAAAACAACAATCAGATTTAACAAGTTTCATACATAATATTGCAAGGCCTGGAATCAGCAGAGATGCTATTAATTATGTGTATCAGCTTTCAGCTTCCAGTATGGTTCCCAAGGCTGTGAAAATGTTATAGCTGATGGTATTCTACTTCATGGTATGCATGTTCATAAATGTATAGTCTCTCATTGTACTTTTGAGTGTTCTGCTGGAACAGAAACTGAAGGAGATGACCAATAATTTGGTTCACAATCAGGGATGCCATTTGACACATAGTTTGAGCCACACTTGAGTACCAGTTATTCAAGAAAAAATATTGTATCAGTCAGACTCAAAAACAAAATAAATAATGAAAGAATGAATGAAGTAGTAGTTCCATATATGCATAATGCATAAATGAGAATTAAATACATCAGCTGTCCAGTTATTTTTTTTTACATTATAAACAAAATAAGGTTTATGCTCTATTTCTTCCCTTCTGTATTGACACAGATTAATATTTATCAGGCTAACACGAAACCTATCTGGTTAATAGTAGCTGTCCTTCACAAATGTGAATCTTGGCATGTAAAGAAGATGGCTTCCTCGACATACATTTTTACTTGACATCGATACAGTCATGCCAGCAGCTTAAACTTTTTATCAGTATCATGGGCAGCTTACATAGTCAAGTGAAAATGTTTTTCAACTAACATTTCCCTTCTTTTGTCTGTATACTTTCTCAAATCCCCTAATTCTTACTCTCGATTCTGCTCAAACTTATGCGTCAGCAGTACCCATTCATAAATATACAGATATATAAGAGGAGAAAGATTATTAAATTGATTGGAGGCTGTAGTTGCATATACAAAGAGGTATACAGAATTCACACATGTTTGTTCCAATAGATAGAAAATGCCAATGAATTCCAATAGATAGAAAATGCCACAGAATTCACACATGTTTGTTCCTTCAGCATCATACTTCAAAATGAGATTTTTAAAAAAAAAAGGGATAGAAAAACAACTTCAGTCATCTCTAGCACTCCAAGAAGCGAACATAGTTTGTGCTAGATTATTTCTAAATGTAGTCCAAGCAGCGGACGTCCCTACGGTCTTAACATAATCCTCATCTCCTCCACTGTCTCCCGTTCCCTCGTCAGGCACACAATCATCCTCAAAAGGATCAATTGGCATTTCTTGCCTTATAAAATTATGGAGCAGACAACATGCCATTATAATCCTATTTTTTAACTCAACGGGATAGTACGAGTGGTCCCTTAAAATTCCCCATCTTGCCTTCAAAATACCAAAACATCTTTCTATCACATTTCTTGCGGACGAATGTTTCATGTTGAATAATTCTCTGGATGTAGTCGGTTGGTGTCCTTCACGCCAATCATTCAAATGATACCTTTGTCCTCTATATGGGGCAAGGAAACCCTCCCCATTGGTGTATCCAGCATCAACCAAGTAATAACCTAATGAGAACATATAAATAACAATCTTATTAATGACCATTATTATTAAAATGCATTATATATAATTAACCTTTTATTAGTCTAGATAATTACATACATGGCCTTGGAACCTTCAATCCATGCAATCTAAGAAGGGCATCTCGAAGCACCCTACCGTCGGCCGCTGAACCCTCCCATCCAGGTAAAACATATATAAATTGCATATCTTGTGAACACACTGTAAGAACATGGATTAATATAACATATAAATACTTAATAATATAATGATCAATATTATAATATATGGTATAAAGTATAGAACTCAACATAATGTGTAGAATTCCATAGTATAAGGCTACCATTAAATGATGGGCATAATGGTAAACTCTTATACATGAATAGGTGTAGTCCCTAAGTGAGGTGCCTATTCCCTTCCTATATAAAGGCCATTCCATCAGCCATAGAAGGGACTGAAATTTTGATTATTTTCTCATTTATAAACTCTTCATAAAGATCAAAGAAGACAAGAGAATAAGGCACAATCACTTAGAAGATCTACTCCTCTCTTCTTTATAGACTATCTTCTTACTTCATCAAGAACAAGACTAAGAACAATTATGGAATCACAAGGTACACGCTTCCGTATTATTCTTCTTCTTCTTCTTCTCCTTCTATTCTTAATCTAGTTATGAGTCGGTTCATGGTTAATGGATCGTTAATGTTCCTACAATTGGTATCAGAGCCTGCTCATATACTAGATTGGGTTTGAAATTCTTATAAAGCCTTATGCTTTAATTCTTGTATGATTTCATTTAGTTTTTGTTCTTGTTCATGATACTCATCTTGTCTAAGAGTATTATATTCATAAACTTCATTCTATTTCTGATTTTGATTTACTCAAAGGCTTTCAATTCTTAATGTAAAATTATCCCATTTTTGAACATAGCCACCATCCTTGGATGCGTTGTGAGTTTGTTCATATGCATAGCCACGCATTTAAAAATGTGATGTGAGTATGCGGATCTACTTGCTTTGGTTGAATATTGATTCACCATTAAGTTAAGAATTGATAGTCTAATTGGGTGTTATGGCTCGTTCTCCCGGCAAAGGGCCCGGCGCCCTCCAAGGGCGCGGGCCTAGCCGTCGTGTAGACTGGTATCGGGCATCAAAGGGGGGTGCGGGGGGGCGTAGCCCCCCGCTGTATGGTATGACTCTCTATTTTGGATCAAAACTATTCATAAAAGGGTGTAAAATTGGTGACTTTTCAGCAAACTGTGGTCTTGGGCGGTCGCCCACATCTTTCATGGGCGGTCGCCCACTTGAACAGAAAGAATTGGCGTCATTTCATTTTGGCCTTGGGCGGTTGCCCACCTTTCCTGGGCGGTCGCCCACTTGAACAGTCATTTCATCAACGTTGGAAATTAAGGGATGGGCGGTCGCCCATTAAGTCTGGGCGGTCGCCCACCTGTACAGTATCTTCAGATTCAATTTTTGCCCAAAATATTGATAATTTATTAATAAAATATGGTATCTGGACACCAGTCACGCTGATTGACGGTTCTTAAAGTTGTCGAACTTTAAGAATGGACGGGTAGAACAAAAGGATATTGTCTTTTATTAATAAATTTTGCTTATTTCTTTGCCCTTTAAATTTTCAGAAATTGCCTTAAAGTCTTACGTGCCCTAAAGTATGATTAATTATATGCTTAAACAAATTTATTCATTGTTTAAATAATATTGTTGCCAAAGCAATTTACGTTATTTAAATACAAATTTGTTAAAGTGATGAATGTAAATATTGATATGTGATAACATGTTTGTTTCCCAAAGGATACCTTGTTATTGACTAAGTATTTGCATTCATATGGTAATAATTGAACTAAACTTTTGGTCATTTTAAACGCTGTGAACCATCCCAAAGGAAGGCGGGTGTTTAAAGTGAATTGTTTATATTCTTTATTACCGGGGAACAAATACCTTAAATTTTAGGACATTTTTTATACTTGATCCGGCCCAAAGGAAGGCAAGTATTTAAAGTGTGTTGTTTAAAGCTATTTGTTTACCCTAAGATAAATCAAATTGTGAGTCAATTCGCAATCCAAAGATTAGTCTTGATGTCATATCGATTATCTTTTATTATGATGGAATTCATTTTGATATAATTAATCATTGTGTAGTTTCTTATACTCCTAGTCCGAGTTACATACTTCACACTTTCTATTTTGGGCGTCCAATTACATACTTCACACTTTGTCTCCTACATTATTTTAATACTCACAACACCATTATAATTTACTATTTCCTCCACTCATTTTCTCTCCTATTTTACTTTTACACTCACAACATTATATCATTATTTTTTTCCTTAATCCACGCGTGAACAGTAACTGTGAAACATGTACTTGGACGGAAGGAGTATATGTTTTGTTTCATTCTTTTGTTCTCTTCATTCAGATTTGATCAGTTGCTTCATACATTACGCTCTTAAACTCAATTCCTTTGCTAACTGGGACAAACTTTAAAACTTGGAAAAACAAGATTATTATGGTCTTAGGCTGTTTGGACCTTGACCTTGCATTAAGAGAACAAGCTCCTGCCCCTCTAACCGATAAAAGCACTGCGAAAGACCGCTTAAGTTCAGAGAGGTGGAAGCGTTCTAATCGCGTCGGCTAAGCATAATTAAGAATGCGGTCCGGAGACATTTCGAACGGTGTCTCCGAGGATGATGGTGCAAAAGGTTTCCTAGATGCCCTAGAACAACGCTTTGCAAAAAGCGATAAATCGGAAACAAGTGCAACCTTGAGGAAGCTTGTTTCCATGAGGGTATAAGGGGCACCGAAACCTAAGGGAATACATAATGGAAATGTTTCATCTATCAACAAAATTAAAAGCACTCAAGTTGGACTTGTCGGAAGACTTGCTTGTGCATTTGGCTTTAATTTCTCTTCCTTCACAATTTGGTCATTTTGAAACTTAACCTACAATTTGTCAAAAGGACAAGTGGAATATTAATGAATTAATTACACATGTCACGGAGGAAGAAGATAGGTTGAAAAACACCAAACCCGAAAGTGAACATTATGCATCTACCTCTTCTCGTGGGATTAAGAGAAAAGGTAAAGGAGATTGCGGTTGCATCAAAAGAAGCCTAAGGGATCATCAAATGATCAAAAGGTGAAAAAGTGTTTCTTTTGCAAGGACCCCACTCACATGAAGCCCGGCTGCCCTAAGTATCGCCAATGGCGAATTAAGAAAGGTATGTCATTTAGCTTTGTTTGTACTGAAGCTAATTTAGTTTCAATTCCTTCGTATACATGGTGGTTAGACTCCGGTGCAACTACTCACATAAGTTCATGTATGCAGGGTTGCCTGAACTACCGAACGCCCAATGAAGGTGAAAGATTCATCTACATGGGAGCTGGAAAGCCGGTAGAGGTGGAAGGCATAGGGACTTTTAGATTATCTCTTAGTACTGGATATTATTTAGTTTTGAACAATGTATTTATTATTCCATCATTTAGACGGAATTTAATTTCCGTCACTACATTGGATCGAGAAGGTTATTCTTGCATCTTCGGTAATAATAAATGCAATTTATATTTTGATTCAAAGCTTTTTGGTACTAGTTCTTTGTCTTACATTGATAATCTATATTTACTTGACACAGTCAATTCATTAAATGAGTCCCATAATAATGAAACTAACTCTCGAGGCATAAAAAGAAAGTTTTCAAGTAAAAACTCTTATAGCTTGTGGCATAGGCGTTTGGGTCATATCTCCAAAAGGAGAATTGACAAGCTTGTGTCCGAGGGAATATTACATAAGCTTGATACTCCGGAAAATAACTTTTGTATTGAATGCCTTAAGGGAAAATTTACAAATAGTACAAACAAAAATGAATCCTTGAGAGCTACAAAAGTCTTAGAACTAATTCATATGGACATATGTGGACCGTTCCCTACCCCTTCATGGAACGGACAAACATATTTCATTACGTTCATAGATGACTTCTCTCGTTATGGATACATTTATTTACTTCATGAAAAGTCTCAATCATTGAACGTTTTCAAGTCTTTTAAAGCCGAAGTTGAAAATCAACTTGAAAAGACTATTAAGAACGTTAGATCCGATCGTGGTGGTGAATACTATGGTCGGAATGACGGTTCGGGAGAACAACGTCCGGGTCCTTTTGCTCGCTATTTGGAAGAGTGTGGGATTGTCCCTCACTACACCACTACTGGGGACACCTAGCATGAATGGTGTAGCCGAGAGACGTAATAGAACCCTTAAGGATATGGTAAGAAGTATGGTTTCTTGTACTTCTTTACCTCACTCATTATGGGGCGATGCTTTGAAAACCGCAACCTACCTTCTTAATAGAGCTCCTTCAAAAGCTACTGACAAAACCCCTTATGAATTATGGACCGGTAAGAAACCGTCCCTGTCATCTTCATGTTTGGGGTTGTCACCGAAGCTAGGCCTTATAGACCTAACGAAGGAAAGTTGGACGCTAAGACCGTTAGTAGTTATTTTTTAGGGTATTCTCAAAGATCTAGGGGATATAAATTCTATGACCCAAAGACTAGAATCTTTTTCGAGACGGAAAATGCTAGGTTCTTTGAGGATGTTGAATTTAGAGGGGAAAATTTGAATAGTAATTTTGAATTTGAAGAAATGGAAGAGGGATTCGTTTCTATACCTCTTCCTATAGTTTCTATCGAAAATCAAGCAGTTGTGCCTGAAATTCAACAATAACATATAATTCAAAATGACGTTAATTCTCCTATTAATGAACAACATGAAAATGTTGATGAGGAAATTCAACACCCTCAAAATCAAGAAGAACCGATGCCATTAAGGAGATCTAATAGAGCAAGAAGGAGTGCTATACCGGATTATTATGATGTGTATCTTGCCGAGAATGAGGAACCGTTAGGTTTAGTGGGAGATGAGCCAATCACCTTCCATGAAGCCATTAGTGGTCCAAATTCTCATAAGTGGATTGATGCCATAAATGAAGAGTTAAAATCCATGAATGATAATGACGTTTGGGATCTTGTCCCATTACCTAAGAATGTGAAACCCATCGGATGTAAATGGATCTTTAAGACCAAAAGGGATTCACAAGGAAATGTGAAAAGACATAAGGCTCGTCTTGTCGCTAAAGGATTTACTCAAAAAGAAGGCATTGATTACAAAGAAACATTTTCACCTATAGATCCTCTAAAAATGCTTTTAGGATCATTATGGCTTTAGTGGCACATTTTGACCTCGAGCTTCATCAAATGGATGTAAAGACAGCTTTCTCAATGACATTGAGGAAACTATCTATATGAAGAACCAAATGAAATGGTGATCGATTCGGATCAAACTAGTCAACTAGTTTGTAAACTTAAGAAATCATTTATTTATGGGGCTCAAGCAAGCATTTCGTCAATGGTACTTAAAATTTAACCAAGTTATTCTTTCATTTGGCTTTGAAATGAATCTTGGTGAAGATTGTGTGTACCATTAGTTCGATGGGAGTAGGTTTATATTTTTGGTCTTCAGAGCTGCTGGGATGACATTTTAGTGGGAGATGAGCCAATCACCTTCCATGAAGCCATTAGTGGTCCAAATTCTCATAAGTGGATTGATGCCATAAATGAAGAGTTAAAATCCATGAATGATAATGACGTTTGGGATCTTGTCCCATTACCTAAGAATGTGAAACCCATCGGATGTAAATGGATCTTTAAGACCAAAAGGGATTCACAAGGAAATGTGGAAAGACATAAGGCTCGTCTTATCGCTAAAGGATTTACTAAAAAAGAATGCATTGATTACAAAGAAACATTTTCACCGGTATCCTCTAAAAATGCTTTTAGGATCATTATGGCTTTAGTGGCACATTTTGACCTCGAAGCTTCATCAAATGGATGTAAAGATAGCTTTTCTCAATGGCGACATTGAGGAAACTATCTATATGAAGAAACCAGAAATGGTGACTGATTCGGATCAAACTAGTCAACTAGTTTGTAAACTTAAGAAATCCATTTATGGGCTCAAGCAAGCATCTCGTCAATGGTACTTAAAATTTAACCAAGTTATTCTTTCATTTGGCTTTGAAATGAATCTTGGTGAAGATTGTGTGTACCATAAGTTCAGTGGGAGTAGGTTTATATTTTTGGTCTTGTATGTGGATGACATTTTACTTGCTAGTAATGATAAGGATCTTCTTAAGGAAACCAAGAAATTTCTCTCAAACAAATTTGAGATGAAAGATCTTGGAGAAGCTTCTTTTGTATTAGGAATCCAAATACATCGTGATCGCTCACGAGGTATGTTAGGGTTATCACAAAAGAGCTATATAGAGAAGGTATTACAAAAGTTTAGCATGGAAAATTGTAAACCACATGACACCCCGGTCTCTAAGGGAGATAAGTTCAGTTTAAATCAATGTCCTAAAAATAATCTTGAATCCAATTATATGGAAAATATCCCTTACGCATCGGCAGTAGGAAGCCTAATGTATACACAAGTCTGTACTCGCCTGTGATCTTGCCTTTATTGTTGGCATGCTTGGGCGATATCAAAGCAATCCGGGAAGAGAACATTGGGTCGCAGCCAAAAGAGTGATGAGATACTTGCAAAACACGAAGAACTACATGCTTACATATACAAAGTCGAATCATCTTGAGATCATTGGTTTTTCCGATTCCGACTTTGCTGGATGCCAAGATAGTCGCAAATCGACATCGGGTTATGTCTTCACTTTGGCCGGTGGAGCGATATCTTGGAGAAGTGCCAAGCAAACATTAGTTACTACTTCCACCATGGAAGCCGAATTTGTTGCTTGCTATAAGGCATCCAATCAAGCTATATGGCTGCGTAAATTCATTGAAGGACTGCGAATTGTCAAAGGTGTTGAAAGACCGCTTAAGTTATATTGTGACAATCGAGCCGCAGTGTTGTACTCCAACAACAACAAGAGTTCATCTAAATCTAAGCATATAGATATTAAGTTTCTTGTTGTGAGAGAGAGTGTACAAAATGAACAAATAGAAATAGAACTTATTGGTACAAACTCTATGTTAGCAGATCCATTTACTAAGGCATTATCTCCTTTAGTATTTTACGAGCATGTTGCTCATATGGGTGTAATGACTTTTGATAATGCTTAAATCAGTGGGAGTTTATGATGTTTCTATTTCCTTATGTTGTTTTTTAAATTGATCTCATTTGGTTAAAAGTAGCACTAGTTGGAGAATATATATATGCATTCTTCATATATATTCGTTAATATTCCATGCTGCATATCTATACTTAATCTATGTCATTTAGTTGGATATATATATGTGATTAATGTGGGTTTAGTTGCGAATCAATTACAACGACTGCCCCTTTAGTCCTTATACTTATATGACTAATGGACGGGATTGTTTTCGAATGACAACAAAGTGCACATAAGGGTTGTCATTTGTGTTATAAATATGATTAAAAGAATTTTATTAAGTGAAGGTATATGTTATAATAATCCAAGTGGGAGATTGTAAGAACATGGATTAATATAACATATAAATACTTAATAATATAATGATCAATATTATAATATATGGTATAAAGTATAGAACTCAACATAATGTGTAGAATTCCATAGTATAAGGCTACCATTAAATGATGGGCATAATGGTAAACTCTAATACATGAATAGGTGTAGTCCCTAAGTGAGGTGCCTATTCCCTTCCTATATAAAGGCCATTCCATCAGCCATAGAAGGGACTGAAATTTTGATTATTTTCTCATTTATAAACTCTTCATAAAGATCAAAGAAGACAAGAGAATAAGACACAATCACTTAGAAGATCTACTCCTCTCTTCTTTAGAGACTATCTTCTTACTTCATCAAGAACAAGACTAAGAACAATCATGGAATCACAAGGTACACGCTTCCGTATTATTATTATTCTTCTTCTTCTCCTTCTATTCTTAATCTAGTTATGAGTCGGTTCATGGTTAATGGATCGTTAATGTTCCTACACACACCCCTAACACATTTGTCGCAATCTCATTCTTTCTTGTTCTGTACCTAGGCTTGTCTTCCAATGGAACTATACACTTTATGTACGTCCCATCTAAAGCTCCTAAGCATTTCTAGCACCAAAAACACAAACACACAAAAAGAAAAAAGAATAATCATTACATATATTGATAAAAAAATTATATAAATTATGGACTATTTATTTAAATTATGTAAAATATACCTTAAACCATTTCCATCTACTATCTGTAGAGTCTTCGGGCACAGGTTCAGGTTTCTTAAGCAATGTTGGATGTAATCTTAAAACCGCGTTGCAAACACGAGTGAAGTGTCTACTAATGGTTTCTCCCGAATGATAAAAGTTACATATTATGACCCGATTTTTTATGTTTTGAGCAATAATGTGAAGAAACATAGCAACTTGTTCCTCAATTTTCATGTTTCTAGTAGCTTTTAATCCTCCTAACGTTTCAAGCATGTCACACAACTTGAAGAAGCACCTTCGAGTCATCCTTAGTTGAGATAGGCAAAGAGAGTCACTCTCATAAATATACCTATGCAATATTAAATCTCGATCGATATTATTCAATGAGTATCTAATACATGGTCTATTCATCTTGTGTTTGAGTATGAACGCACATGCCACCTCAAAAAACCACCCAACAACTGACATGATTTCAATCCAAAATAGAAAGATCAACGCATTTCTCTTCATCTTACGTTTCCTTGTTGTTAAACTAAGTCGGGCCATATTTCCTGCCAATTCGACCATATAAATTATAAAGAAACATCAGTTTGATTAAAGCTATACCCAAATTGAAGAAGAAAAAGATTGGACAAATACATTAAAAAACAGCTTCATACATACAGAATTCACACATACAAAAAGAAAAATACACATATACACACTGGTTTATCAAAAATTGCATTTGAAATTAATTGGGCATGTCCCAGGTCCAAAGAGGGATTAGAAAAAAGGATAGAAAAATTAGGGCAGATTGAAGAACAAAGAGGGATTAGAAAAAATGATAGAAAAATGGGCCTATTAAGAAATGTGAAACTCACAATATTAACCCGGCTGAATCAGATCCTGTTCTAGAAACAAACCCTACCTACAATAAACAACATTCAATTCAGAGAGAGATGATATAGGAGAGACGAGAGACGAGAGATGAGAGACGAGAGAGGAGACAGGAGAGGAGAGGAGAGCTTACCGGCGGCGATGTCGGAGACCGGCGAAGGCAGAGAGCGACGACGGAGAGCGATAGAAGAATCGTGGGTTTTGTGATTTTGATTAGAGAAATATATCACTGTGATTTTTGTATATGAAAGAGCTGGGGGCATAATAGTAATTTGATATTAATTCCAAAGGAATGAAAATGATGGAATTTATCATTCCTTCCTATTATGAAGGGAATGGGGAATTCCTAAGTTGGAAGGAATTAGTCATTCCATAGGAATGAAATTTTTAGAAAACCTTGAACCAAACAGGGCAAAGGAATTGGTAAAAGGGAATTTGGCATTCCATTCCCCCACTTTCATGCGAACCAAACGGGCCCTAAAAGTATGGACTAAGGGTAAAATGTGAATGTGTCCACGAAGGCCAAATATGTAACTTTTTGGCCTAAAATGGATTTTTTTTTTGGAAACGGACACGTTAGGCACATCTGAAATTACCCGGGATTTCGCGCGCGGCGCGAAACGCGGTTGTCTTTCGCGGAGGGTTGGTGTCTGAGACCTCGCTTCATGGGAAGGAACAAAATGAGGAGTCGCCACGCGGTTTTTGTATTTTGAGCCCAAAACGTTGAGAAACGGCTATTTGTGAAAAGGTGTCGTTTTTATTGGTAGCAAAAACTTAGGAAAAGGCTTTTTTTGAAAAAGGGGATCATTTTTATTGGCAGCAAAAACTAGTAAAAAGCTTTTTGTACCAGAGATTGTTAGGTTCGGAGGTCAGGTTACGTTTCGGGTAGAGTATTACGAGATCGCCCGAAACGCCTCGCATGACGAGTCTTTCTACCTTTCTCGAAAACGTGTGTGTGTGTGTGTGTTTTGAAATGGGGGCTTGAATGACAAGCTTAATCTTGGTTTGAATGACAAACGTTGATTAGGTGACTTTTGAAAAGACGAGCGTTTGAATGACAAACGTCGGTTTGAGTTTGAAATGAGCGTTTGCGTGGCAAACGTCGATTTTGAGTTTGAAATGAGCGTTTGCGTGGCAAACGTCGACTTTGAGTTTGAAATGAGCGTTTGCGTGGCAAACGTCGACTTTGAGTTTGAAATGAGCGTTTTCGTGGCAAACGTCGACTTTGAGTTTGAAATGAGCGTTTGCGTGGCAAACGTCGACTTTGAGTTTGAAATGAGCGTTTGCGTGGCAAACGTCGACTTTGAGCCATACGAGTCATTGTTAACGATTTTTACGGGAAAAATGCGTATTAAATGATTTTAAGTGTCAAATGGCGGCTTTGAGTTTGAAGATGAGCATTCGGAGGCCGAACGTCATTTCGCGCATTTTGAAAGAGAGTTCGACGGACGAACTCCGGTTTTGAACCGGGCATTACATTGTTAACGATTTTTACGGGAAAAATACGTATTAAATGACATGCGATCAACGAATCGGGTTGCGACTCGGACTTTGAAAAGTAAATACTATCACAATCCAAACGGATCGGACTTGTAAATGACGAGTATTTAAAGCGGTGTCAACGGAATCAAATGATCCAGTTCGTAAATGACGATCAAGCGAGGCCAAACGGCTCAGAATTGTAAATGACGATCAACGAGGCCAAACGGCTCGGAATTGTAAATGACGATCAACGAGGCCAAACGGCTCGGAATTGTAAATGACGATCAACGAGGCCAAACGGCTCGGAATTGTAAATGACATGAAAGTAAAAGCGGAACGGGTCGGAACGCCGTTTAACCAGTGATTACTTCTCTTACGGAAAGAGAAGAGGATCGAGGGGTTAAACATATCGGACCCCGTTAGACGGAGGCGTCTACATTTTGATAACGACGTTCGAAAACGGGGTTATAGCGGCGGCGCGTAAACCGAGACGGAACGGAAGATCGGGGAGAGAGGAGTTATACCTATGGCTAGGGTCGACTCCTTTGGCTCGGGAGGTGTGTACGGGACACGAAAAGTGATTCGAAAGGTTGTTTCGAAGTTATAGGGTGCGTATTTGATCGAAATACGAAGGTTTCACGCGAATCGAGACAAAACGGGAGCTCGGGAGGGGTGAAAACCAGTTTGGACCGTGGGGGGTGGTGATTTTTGGTGTGAAAAATCCTTTTTCTTGCCTTTGACAAAGAACTTCTATTTATAGGGTGAAAATTGCGGTAGGAGTCGGCGGACTTGGACCGAATTTCGGGGGTTTTGGGGATTTTGGAAACTGGGACTTGGCTGCAATTTCGGGAAAAGTGCACGGTGAGTCCGGCACGGACTTGGCTTGCAAACCGGGGGCATTTTGGTCTTTTCACTTTGAAATTGATTGAAGGGTGACTAGAGGGAGGTGGCATGGCTGCCACGTGCCCTCCGAGTCACCAAATGAGAGTGGATTTTGTCCCTCGGTCCCGGTTTTGTCCGTTTTTTAAAATAACAGTCCGGGAAATGTTCGAAACGCCCCCGGAAAGTGCCGGAAAATGCGTTTTTCAGGGAAAGCCATACTTTTACGTGAGATGTCACGTGCTAAGTACGGTTCGACGTCGGGATGCACGGGGCAGTCAGGGACGTCTCGTTGGCGCACAACAACGGGGAGTTTAACGAGTTAGGTTAACCTCGGAGCGGGCCGGTTAACGGATTTCGGTTAACTTTCCGACGGATTTGGGCGATCGATCCGGATTTGGGTACTTACAGTTAGCCCTCGGCACGTCTCCTCCGAAGGAGGTGGGGTCGTTGAAAAAGATAAGGATCCAAATCGGGATGCCTTACTTTGAAAGAGACTGGGGCGGTCACTGGTGAGACCATAGCGAAAAGGATTCCTACGTATCCCGAGCGGGAATCAAGTCGATCGTAGTTCGAAAAGGGCAAGGGCCGCGCATGGGGACCTTGACACAGCGAGACCGTTAGGAGGCGTCTAAACACGGATGAGACCATTCGCGAGGTAGGCGTACTGAATGGAGGCTGTTAGGAGGCTAATGAACTGGGACTTCAAACCTTCGAGGCGTGTAGGCGCCTCAAACCGGAGTTGCGATGTTGACGAGGGCTTTCGTGCCTTGGAGTGCGGGCTTATTCTTTGTTGCCGGTTTTATCCTGCTGGGGATGAGCGTTCGGGCTTACTTGGATGGCCGAAGCAGGATTGTTGCGGCGTTCGTGCCTTGGGGTTCGGGCTTATTGTCATTGCTTAGGAGAGATGATTTGTTGCAAGGCGTTCGTACCTTGGGGTTCTGGGATTATTCTTGTTGCCGGTGAGGTGGCTTGTTGCAAGGCGTTCGTACCTTGGGGTTCGGGCTTATTCTTTGTTCTTAGGGAGAGATGACTGTTTGCAAGGCGTTCGTACCTTGGGGTTCGGGCTTATTGCTGTTGCCGGTGAGATGACCATTTGCAAGGCGTTCGTACCTTGGGATTCGGGCTTATTGCTGTTGCCGGAGAGATGACTATTTGCAAGGCGTTCGTACCTTGGGGTTCGGGCTTATTGCTGTTGCCGCAGATGACTATTTGCAAGGCGTTCGTACCTTGGGGTTCGGGCTTATTGCTGTTGCCGCAGATGACTATTTGCAAGGCGTTCGTACCTTGGGGTTCGGGCTTATTGCTGTTGCCGGTGAGATGACTAGCGAAGGTCTTGATAGGAGATTGGAATTGGACCGTGAAAGGTCTCGATTGAGGATCGAAATCGGACCGTGAAAGGTCGCGATTGAGGATTGAAATCGGTGTTGTGAAATTGGTGCTCCCCCGTTGCAATCAAAACAAAGAAATCAACACACCCACACGTACAAGAAAGAAACAATCACACACAAGAACACAAGAGTTGTTTACCCGGTTCATTCACCAACTCGTGAACTACGTCCGGGGGCAATTGCCAAGCCAATATGTATTCTAATATGTTGCTACAATCAACTACAATATGTTCTAGGCCGAAATTATGCTTATATAGTTATACAAGGAAGCCCTAACTCAGTTTAAGAAGAGATCTAATCAAAATAGGAAACAAAATAAAAATGCTGCTGCCCGGTCGAGACCGAGCGCGGCCGCCCTCAAGGCCGGCGCGGCCGCCTCAACGGCAAGCTTATACACCCTCGTTGAACCTCCCGGCGCGGTCGCCCTCCACCACGAGCGCGGCCGCTCTCATTGACGTAAGATCCCGCGAGTTTTCCCTCTTGATTCATCACCTCCGAGCTTAGGCTCCTCCTCTTCCTTGTAGTTTAGGATCCAATCCCAACAATCTCCCACCGGAGACTAAACTAACAAACATAAGACACCCATCAACTCCCACCACGGAGTAAAGACCTTCGAACACATTCCCCCCTCCATATTGGCTTGACACTACCGCACCTCTCCTCAAGTACTAAGGCGAGTTGAAACCAAGCGACGTTTCAACCTCTCCGTGTTAGATCGTTCTTGCCTCCCCAAATCGGCTTCTACCTTGATTTCTCCCCGCAAGTCTAACTTCGCCTTCTCCCTCGAGACCCGCCTTTCTCATGATGCCTCCCCTTGAAACTTGGACACACCTTGTTTCTTGCATCGACCGTTGTTCTTGGTACAGAAACCGCTCTCTGTTAGGGCCCTTGGACTTCCACACCACGTTGATCAACTTTGTGTCCTCCCCAACATACCATTTCTTGATGTCTCCCCTTTTCACACCAAAGCCGGTTCTTAAGCCTCTTGCTCCCACCGAAACGAACATCGACATTGTAGGTAGAATACAACATCTTCCCCTTAACCCCACGAGCCAACACCTTAGCCCCTTTTGTGACTTCCCAAGACCCACCAATGAAAGAAACACCGTATCCTTCACTGTCAAGTTGTCCCACAGAAATCACCCTTCTCTTCAAATCTGAACATGCATCACGTCGTGTAGTTGTAAAACAGCCCCATTAGGTGTCTTCATCATCACATCCCCCTTACCTTTGATTTTCAATGGTTGACCATCACCAAGATAGAGAACCCCAAAATCTCGGTTTGCATCGCTTCATTGATTACGCATCCCCACTAGCATGACAAGAAGCTCCAGAAATCCAACACCCAATCTTCACCCGACTTCTCCTCCACTAGGATTAATACATCACCACCATCATCCACCACGTTAGCACCACCACCTTTTCGGGGCCGGTCATAACCGATGTGCCCCAATTCACCACAATTGTAGCACTTGACCTTTTTCCCTTTTAGGTCCACCCCGTTTTCTCTCCACCCTAAGTGCAGCCCCGTCTACGGACGATTCTCCCCTTTTCTCTTTCCTTCGCAACTCCTCTTGAAGGATGAGATCTCTAACCTCCGTATACACCAATCTTTGTTTTCGACGTACTAATCGTTGTGACGGTAACCTCCCAACTATCGGGCAATGATTTTAGAAGAAAACAAGCTAGCACTTCATCGGAGAAAGTAATATCAACACTTTTCAATTGGTCCGCCATTACCTTTGAAATTGCCGAGTATGACTTGCCGCTCTGCCTGCCTTCGACATCTTCGCATTCGCAAACCTCTTTATCAAATGCACCTTATTGATATTCGACGGCTTGGCTCATACATTGTCTAATGGGCGTTTGTAGCTAACTCCCACCGGGGTTGTCTTGGCCTCCATAGCGTTCCGTGCAACGTCGTCGGTTAGGGCACTCCTTACCGCTCCTAACGCCTTCCCGATCCAACGTCTCCCCCGATCCCTTCGTGACATGTCTTCGGGCTTCGCACTTCCAAGGGTCCATGAAGATCACTTACAATAAAGGTAGTCTTCAATCACTCGTCTTCCAAAACGTGAAATCTCACACCGTTGAATTTCTACGATTGAAGTTCTTAAATCTTGACTCGCTTCCACCCAAAGAAATCCCCAAGAACGCGATTCAAAAATTAATGCAACTAATGAAAAATTTTTGAATCCTCCGGAACTAAAGCTACGATACTCGAGTTGTCATGTGAAATTGGTGCTCCCCAGTTGCAATCAAAAAACAAAGAAATCAACACACCCACACGTACAAGAAAGAAACAATCACACACAAGAACACAAGAGTTGTTTACCCGGTTCATTCACTCAACTTCGTGAACTACGTCCAGGGGGCAAAAATAATTTCCAAGCCAATATGTATTCTAATATGTTGCATACAATCAACTACAATATGTTTCTAGGCCGAAATTATGCTTATAAGAGAAGTTATACAAAGGAAGCCCTAACTCGGTTTAAGAAAGAGATCCTCCCAATCAAAATAGGAGGAAACAAAATAAAAATCTCGCCAAGTAGATTCGGACCGAGCGCGGCCGCCCTCCGAGGCCAGGCGCGGCCGCACCTCAACTGGCAAGGCGACTTATACACCCTCGTTGGAACCTCCAGCTATGGTCGCCTCCACCCACGAGCGCGGCCGGCTCTGCATTGACGGAAGATCCCAGAGCAGCAGTTTTTTCCCTGCTTGATTCAGTCACCTCCCGAGCTTAGGCTCCTCCTCTTCCCTTGTAGTTTAGGATCCAATCCCAACAATCGGACCGTGAAAGGTCGCGGACAGAATTTAATGGTGAGGACCATTATTAAATTTTTAACGCTCTGGGAGACGGAATGCGTAACCGAAAATGTCCGGAGACATGGTTGAACGTTTGAATGTCAAACGCCAGGCAACCGGATCCCAGATTTAACGTCAGAGACGAACGTTAGTGAGGACTAACGCGAGAATTTAACGTCGGAGACGAGACGTTAGTGAGAGACTAGCGGGGTGCGTGCGGGAGACGAGCGTTGAGTGAGAACTAGCCGGGTGCGTGGAGACGAACGTTAAGTGAGAACTAATCGAGAATTTAACGCTCGGGAGACGAACGTTAGTGAGGACTAATCGAGAATTTAACGTGCGTTTGAGACGAACGTTGCAGGTAGTGAGGACTAAGCGAGAAATTTAGCGATCCTGGAGACGAACGTTAGTAGGGAGACTAATCGAGCTGAAATTTAACGTCTGGAGACGAACGTTAGTGAGAACTAACGTTCGTCTCCAGACGTTAAATTCTCAGAGGACTCGGAGGGATGGAATTTCCAATTCCACGGGTAACATTGCTTCCATTCCGTAGGTAAGTGCGAACGGAGTCTGCGAACGGTAGTCTCCCGTCGGCAGGATGTGAGCGCACGTGTGAGTGGATCTCTGCCGCCCGCATCTTGATTATCTAGAAGCGTCCCTCTCTACACCGGAGGGCGAGTCGACAGTAGTCCTGTAGTGATCCGCACAGTGTCAGAGAGATGATCACTTCGCCCATGGTCTCCATGCTATCAGATGGATCATGGTTGATGTCAGTATGCGCGCAGACATGTCGTGACGTGTCCTATCGATTTCCAAGACTGCATCTTTGTACTACCCATGATAGCCGAGTTCACAATCATTGATGCTTTGTCGAGCTCCTCTTCGTGCTTCTTCACGACGTTTTATGGATCTTGATCTTCTCATGTTTGGCTTCCCTTTGATGTCCATCTTCATTCTTGTCCCGTGTTTCGATCTTTGTTTCACGTTTTGAGGCTTCATGTCTATGCTTTTTCCACTTCGTCTCTTCGATGAAAGAGGACGCCGAATGCTGCCGCCTCGGAGTGTTTTCTTCATCCGAAGAATTTCGATCCGTCTTCGCATGTCCTCGCGATGATCATGTCGCGAATATACCGTTTCTTTGTGAATCATGTGAAGAGGCGATGTGAGGGTCTCCAATAATCGAGATGTGGAGTGGTGGCTGGATCCTCCTGACATCTGATCGATCCGCCCGTCCACGAAGGACTACTTCAAATTTGCCGTGGTGTCGCTCGCCGATAAAGGGAAATCATCCCCTTGGGATCGTCCACGCATTGCCTTTGTGCTCGTGCCGTCACGATGAGAGCCAAGTCTACTCAATCATTCGCCAAGGAGCATTCTCAATTTCTTCTTTAACTGCAAGGACCACTGCGATCGCGCAGCCGATCCGACGGATCCGGGAATGTGCTCCACGACCAATGACGGCATGCCGCGACCAGCGAACACGTCAACATACTCGAGGATAGGGCTTCCTTTTGAGACCGAAGAAGACTCTCTCTTGGCTCGTGCCGATGTGTTCACTGTCATAACCTCTTGAAGGGGCTTGTTGTCTTGAACTACAGCCGAGTTCACTTCCCGAATGCTTTCTTTATCAATTGAATTATTAACCAAGTTGTTTGTTCTTATCGCCGAGCCGAGGATACTCCGAAAGACGACTTTTCACAAGAAGAATACATGATTGGCTCATTATAGTCCTGAAGGCACTGGATGACTCCGAGGACTACTCGACAAGTCGATGATTTCAAACGCTTGGAGCTCGTCCACTGGCTTGTTCTCCGAAAGTCCTTCTTCAGGCTCATGATGTCGAGACCTGGATCGATCGTGCTTATGTCGATCATGTTGCGAGATGTCGTCGATTTCTTCCCATCGTGGGTGACGTCATGTGGCCTTCGATTTTCTCGAAGGCCTCATGATGGCTTTTCCTTGGCCTGATCTCCTCCAAGTCTCGATCTTCTGTCCCGCTGACGCCGCGCTGCCGAGAGCCGCATGTCAACCATCTGGAGTGTTGAGTCCCAAAACTGATCAAATGCCCATTCCGAGTCTTCGACATTCGTTTCTCTCATCTTCATGGAAGTGCCGTCACGGAAGGGTAGCCCCCTCGTAAGTTTCCCGCTTCCCTCCTCGTGCTTGTCCCCTGAGGATGTAAGGCAGATCTGTCGCCGATTCCCCCGTGAGCCGTCCGGGCGAGCTGGCTTCCTTGAAAGACGTCCACGACAAGCCTTGGACCGTGTGGTCCTCACTTCACATCATCTCGAGCCTCCGAGCCCTCCCGGGATGAAGTTCATGTTTCATCATCTTCTTTCTGTGCAAGGACCACGTTGCATATCATCGATCTCTTGAAACCGCAAGCATGTCTCTTTGCTTGGATTTCCAATGGAATGTCTCGCCTTCTCAATGCACGTGGAGACTGTCTTCTTCTCGCAACTCGAGGCACCGGGATGCCACGATTGATGAAGGCCGGACGCAGACCCTGAAAGTGATCAATGTCAACACGAGTGGTGGGGATCACCCGTCCCCCTGTTCGACAACCCCGAGAACTCAAGTTAGTTGTCTCGTTCATCAAGCTTAAGATCGGGCTGATGTCATTGTCCATCTTCGGCAAGAGTTTCCGAACCTCCGTACCAACACGCGGAAGGCGACTACTCCAAAGTGTATTTTCATTGAAATTGAAGGTAAACGATTCGTAATGTAATGATGCCTCATCCGAATGACTTCATTCAAGACGGACCACATGACGGGCCGCTTCCTCTAGCTGGAGGATGAGGAGGAGCGGACCAAAGGGTGTTTGCTCGAGCCGCTGGAGACGAGGATGTCCCTTTCGCCGCTTGCCTCTGCCAGCTCCGGCTCTTCGACGGTGGCCTTGCGATGATGAATTTCCCGATCGCGCCGACATCGTTTGGTCCCTCGCAGCCGCTTCATCGAGCCTGCTGGAGGATTCGTGTCCTCGCTTCCCTCAACTCATTGAGCGATGTTCCTGAGCTTCTCCTTCGGATTCTCGTCCCGATCCGACTGAGAGTACGCTTGAGTCGCTCAAGTCGGGATTCTGAGTCCTCACTCCCTGAGGCCGAGAGCTCGCCGCGGTCTCCTTGATCTCTCCGGATATCGGTTCCTTTCCTTCTTCCGAGTCCGCCGAGTCCTCGCGATACTCTCGGCTAGTTCCTCCATCGCTCCCTCTCAGCCTCGCTCGCCGCCCGCGTTTCTTCCCTGTGAGAATAGCCGCCAGCGCCTGAGTTGTGTCCTTCGGGAGGTCCCTTTATGAGGGCGGTGCCGGAAGGTGAGCGGTCTCATCTCGCCTCGCGATGTGACTTGCCTCGTCGAAGGCCGTGAAGTGGAATTTCCCCGAGTGCTGGGCTTCATCCTCCTTTTTCGACTCTCCCGAGTGGCCTTTCCGATGAATGATCGTATAGACCTCGGGAGTGGGCCTATCTCGCCGCCGGAGGAGAATGGTCATCGTTTCATGCCGCTTTCGAGAACTCGCTTTCCGGGAAGGTAAGCCATTCACGCCGTTGATCTCGCATCGGGGATGCGACCACCGCCGCAGATGGGTGGATAGAAGATTCAGTCCGAACGCGAGCACTCGAGGTCGAACGTGAGGGTCTAGTGGGCCGCCCCGACACTTTAAGGGCTTGGTCCCCGGGCTTTCGATGGTCTGGCCCCAAAGACGACTTCGAGGCTAGTCCACGAGGCTGAGACAAAGCAGCCCGGCGGATCGTCCGGATGTCCGAACCGTGATTACATTCAAACGCCGAAGCACACGGATCATTCGAAAGAAGTGATCACATTGCCTCCGATCCATCACCAAGAAGTTTGCCCATATCCGATGACTTCACGGGGACCAATGTACGGCGTGATCTCGCTTGCCATCATTGTTAATGAGCGGGATGTTAAGCAGAGAGGGGAGTAGAATCGCCGAAGCATGTTGAGCCGAGGTGGCTTGGGGAAGCCATGAGCGAGGAAGACTTTCGATGTTTTCGAGGGCCGAAGCTTGGATCCGACTTTCGGGATGTCTTGGTCCTCTTGGGCTCGCGGCGCGAGGGTATAAGCTGCGGCCGGGCCGGTTGATGCCTCTTGGTGGAACGCCGAGCTCGCTCGCCAGGGTCGCTTCGATGAGCTGCCTCGGGGAGGCCTCGGCTAGCCGATAGGACGATGCCTTCGATCGAATGATGATATTGACGGTCGTCCTCACTTGATCGAGGATTCCTCGTGCAATCACATGCTTACCTTGATCCTCTGACGGACTCGAGCTGACAACCTAGGAACCTGCCGGAGGTACCCTCTGGAGTTCCTCCTCCCGAGCTCGAATCAACCGCTTCTCCGGCCCTCGACCCGGGAGAGAGTTCTCGGCTCGAAATCATTCAACTTGCCGTGGCTCCGTATCGCTTTCTCTTCCCATGGTGGAGCTCGTCGTGGGAGTTGATCGCCCTCAAATGCTTCCTGTCTATTTATGTTATCGTCCAATGGCACCAAGTAGGCTTCGAGACGCCTTGCTCCTCCTCCTACGCTACTTGAACTCCCGAATTGCGCCTCCATGGGGACTCCTCTTTTCCTTCCTCCCGGTGCGATGATGATCCGTCCCCTCGCTGTCTGGTGGACTAATGTCTAAAGATTTATAATTTTGTTTCTGAGCTTTCCTTTCTTGAATGAGCGGATTCGAGTCCGTTTCACTTCACCATCTTCTATGCATACTTATCATTTTCAACTCGGGCATTCACGAGGTCGAACGCTAGTGGCCGGATTCCTAAATACTCTAATATTGCGAGGCGGTTCCCCTCCTCGTTTAAGCACCTTGCCTAATTTTTCGATTTCTTCGTCCCAAAGAGACTTTCTCTTGGCTCCTCCCACCCTGCGCCCGTCCCTTTGTGTGATTACATTCAAATCGCCGAATGCGTTTATATTGACGAAGGATTCGGACACATTGCGTCCTTCCTTAATCTCGATCAAAGAAGTTTGCCCATGATTTACTTCCTGGAATTCGATTCGCAATCAATGGAGCTGCGATTCCCAACTATCAAAATATGATATAATGATATAATCCTCTCAATCGTGGTCGCCGAATTTAAATCGAGACTAGCATGGTCAAGGCCGAGGTCGAACCGTTGATCGGGAAACTCCGACAAGCGCGGCCGCAAGCGTTCGGGTGGCCGGCCGAAGGTTCCGAGGTTTTCCCTTCGTGCGCGGCCGCCCTCGATTTGTCTCCAGCTGCCTGGCCGGCGCTGGCTGAAGGGCCGTCGTAAGTGGCTCGAGCTCCTGGCCGTGCCCTGGCCATATTTAAGTATCAAAGATTCGTGACTGCCGTCGATGAACAATGATTCTTCTCGCCGCTCAGATACCATTTAATACGAATATGATATTAAATTCGTCCGTTCCATAATTCCTCGTCCTTGAATTTTCCAATATTTCCCATGCCAAAAGCTTCCAAATGCCGAGCCGACAATTTCACTTCCGACTCATTCACTCCATCGTTCTCGATCCGCGAGTCCTGTCATCATTCGATGGAGTTCACATCCATCGTGACGTCAAGGCTGGTTGCGTTGTTGGAGC